>PQFF01000342.1:185317-196111 GCA_003547095.1 Diversispora epigaea
TTTATAATAAATAATAATAAATAAAAATAAACGTTTATCGTGAAAATATAAAGTTTTGAAAAAATAAAATGAAATGAAACGAAAACAAGCAGATTATTTCGAAAAGCTTCGAAAATATTTTGAAATATCTAAATTACGGAAATTTATTATACCGAAAATTTTCGAAATTTTATTGCACGATAAATTTTTGGAAATTTATATTAACGTCAGTATTCCGTCATATTTTCGAAAATTTCCGTAGGTCCCGTAATATGACAGAAATTTACGCCATGTTAAATTTCCGTAAATTTACGCCTATTAAAATTTTCTGATGAAGTTTCCGTTGATTTGGGTCGAATTCCGGGAAAAATCTATTGTAGTGAAAGTTTTTCTAATTTTACTGCCGATCAATGGAGAATCTTTATTTCAATTTATGCTACTGTAGTACTTTGGGAGTATTTAGAAGAAGTAGATAGGAAGATTCTTACATATTTTGTTCGAATTTGTCATCTTTTTGTAAATCGAATTCTAGAAACTAAATCTTTAGATGAAATTCATAAGAAAATAGTAGATGTTGTAACATTAATTAAGAAAAAATATGGAAGAAATGTAATAACACCAAATCTTCACTTGTCACTTCATTTAAGCGCATGTTCGCACGATTTTGGTCCATTATATACTTTTTGGTGCTTTTCATTTGAAAGAATGAATGGAATACTTGGTAAATTAATATACTTTGATTATTTTTTGATTATTTTTTGATTATTTTTTGATTATTTTTTGATTATTATTTGATTATTATTTTTTGATTATTATTTTTTGATTATTATTTTTTTCTGATTTTTTTCTGATTTTTTGTTTATTAGGTTCGCTGCCTAATAGTCATCGGCAAATCGAACCAGAACTAATGCGTCGATTAATCAATGACAATAGAATAAATGAGATGATATATACTGAAAATAATACAAAAGGTCTAGAAATTCTTAATACTCGTCAATCTGTCGGATCTCTTTCAGAAATGGATCAATTTGGTCATGATGAAATGAGAAGATTCTGGATGTATTCGAGAACAATTCAAGAATCAACTATTTCTGGAAAAGAACCATTTCCGGGTGAAATGTTGAAACCATTTTCAGAAAATATTCCACTTTCGGCAGATGGAATTTTAGATCTAATGATTGCTTATTATAATGATACATATGAAAACTTGAAATTTCGGAAGCCATTTGAAACTGATTCTTTAAATTCAATAATAATTCCATTAAAAATAAACAAATATTGTCACTGCCGAATTGGTTCCGAAATATTTGGTTCGACATTTTCACCTAGACACCAAAAAAGCTCATATATTCTAGCTAAATTTGCATCTGAAGATAATAGTATTGATATTTATCCGGATCAAATTCAGTTCTTTTTTATTCATGAAATAAGTACAAATAGAATAAATATGGAAAATCATTATCTGGCATATGTTTGTTGGTACAAAAAATCAAGAATCAGTTCTATTTCGGCATAAATGAAGAACAAATGTGTAATGTCGAATTATGGGATATTAAATTTTATCCTAAAAGTCGAGATTGTATTATTCCAGTCCATCATATTCTTGGACGATTTGTACCGGTTAAGTATAAAATTTCAGATCGTAAAAATACTAAAGAGTATTTGGCAGTAAATCTAATAAATAGAAAATATAATTTACGTTAAAAATTATCTTTCTTATTTTATTCCGAAATGATTAGAATTATGTAATTTTATTAAAATTTCTATAAATACATAATAAATCAGAAATAAATGATAAATCAGAAATTTTGCATTAAAATCATCCGAATTCAGTAATTTTTTTTCCGAAATGATAAAGATTTTATTAAATTTTCTAAATTTTGGCTAAAATTTATTAACGGTCAAATTTAAGATAAATTTTTGCGAAAAGAGTATATTTTCGAAATTGACATTTCGACAACATTAAAATATTTTATTAAATTTCAGCACGAATTCGGAAATTCCAAATTTTAGTTAAAACTAAAATCTGAATTTCTGAATTTTGGCTAAAATTTATTAACGATCAAATTTAAGATAAATTTTTGCGAAAAGAGTATATTTCCGAAATTGACATTTTGACAGTAAAATAGTATTAAAATATTTTATTAAATTTCCGAATTCGTGCTGAAATTATTAAACAGTCGAATTTAAGATAAATTTTTGCGAAAAGAGTATATTTCCGAAATTGACATTTTGACAATAAAACAGCATCAAAATACTATATAAATTTTGGTACAAATTTAGAAATTCTGAATTTTGGTTGAAACTTAAAAATCACTTCAAAATTTCCTGAAATTTCGAAGAGCCGAGTTTTTTTTAACAATTAGCCGAAAGTTAACCGAATTTTGATATTGCCGATTTGCCTTATTTTGCTTACAATATTGTGAATGAAATATGCTTATTTTATATATAATTCCTAAATGTCTAATAATCAGCAAGAAACAAGAATTCTTTTAATAAATTCCGAATTTTTGCTGAATTTTATTAATAAGCCGAAATATCATATTTTCGAAATGGATAAGCTGAATTTAGGCAGAATTGTTCTGAAATTTTATATTTCCGAAATGTCCATTTCGACAACAAAACAGCGTATCAAAATATTATACCAAATTTTAGCACGAATTCGAAAATTTCAAATTTTGATCGAAACTTAACTTAAAGTTGATTTTTAAGTTTCGATTAAAATTCGGAATTTCTGAATTTTGGCTGAAATTTATTAATGGCCAAATTTAGGCTGATTTTTTTTGGCAATCAACTGAAAGTCGGCTGAATTTTGATATTGCCGATTTGCCTCATTTCGACTAGTGGATTAAGGTCGGGTTTAATAGGTTGACAAGTACTTATTAACAGGTCTACTTATATTTAAACTCTTATTTACTTAATAAAATATTTTTAAAAATTACAAATACAGTCAGGTCTCTCTATAATCACACTTTATATAATCACCTCTATTAAAAATTTTCTATAATTACACATTTTACAAAAACTAATACTATACCTGCCGCCCAAATTCAAAATCCAAATGCCGAAATCCCAAATGCCGAAATCCCAAATCCCAAATCCCAAATCCCAAATTCCAAATTATAATTAGTATTTTTTGCCGAAATCTCAAATCCCAAATATTAGTAATTTGTGCATTTTGGCGTCCCAAATCCCAAATTATTTGGAATTTGGGCAACACGTATAACTAATACCTATTAATGCTATGTAAAAAAAATTTTTTATAATCACTGAATTTTTTATAATCACATTAGTCACATGCTTTAAGAATCTATACATATTAATACTATGTAAAAAAGTCTCTATGTAATTACAATTGTTTATAATCACTTTTTTTTTTATTGGTCCCGATGATGTGATTATAAAGAGACCTGACTGTATATGTAAAATTTTGTGCCGAATATTTTTATTTAGGAGTTAAAAAGTAATTTCCTTAATAAAATATTGAGATTTTTTTGATTTTTAAATTTTTTCGAAAAATAAATAAAATTATAATTGGCTAAGAGGATATCACCTGATCTAAAATTTTAAAATTTTCGCAATCAGCCCATATGAATTCTTTACCGATTAGCTTTTCCCGATCTGTTAAAAATTTGTAATATTTTTTGGTATCTTCATTTCTTTTTATTCCTCCATGATAAAGCCCTATAAGAAATGCGTATATTATACATGTCGTCAAAACTATTGAATTGAGTCAGACGCAATTAAAATTGAGAAAAATTGGAGTTGAGTCAAGGCAAATTTTGATTTTTACTAGTGGTTGACGCAATTAGTTGAGTTAGACGCAATTAAAAATTGAAATTTTAAGAGTTGAGTCAAAGTCAAATTAGTTTTGACGACATGTATAGCGTATACTTAATTTGTACTTGAAATATACTTAAAACATCATTAGTATACTTAAAATATACTTAAAATATTATTAATATTTAAAACTTAGCAAAAATTGTTTATTCCATCAGTAAATTTTTTTAAACGTAAGCCTTCGAAGTCCTTCATTTCGATAACCTTCGAATACCTCCAACATAAACGTAATATTTACGAAGGTTATTGGTACCGAAAACCTTCATTTTTATTAATAAAGCGTAATACTCCGGAGGTTATTGATATCGATAACCTTCAATAACCTTCACTTTATCATAATAAACGTAATATTTGCGAAGGTTATTGGTCCGATAACCTTCAATAACCTTTAAAAATGAAATTATTACAATAACCTCCGACATAAAAAATTTCCTGATGTTCAGATTACATATCATAATACTTAAAATATTATTAAAATATACTTAAAAATTTTTTTATAATTAAAAACATGTACTTAAAATATATTCGAATATACTTATTATATACTTAAAATATGTTTCTATTTTTAATAAGTATATTTTAAGTATATTTTACTAATATGGATTTAATAATGATATTTTAAGTATTTTTTAAGGTAAATAGAATACTTAAAATATTATTATGATTTACTTAAAACAGAACCTAAATTATCTATAGTATTGAACCACTATATAGCGGCTATCATTTTTATTATAGTCACACAATTAGAATGCATAGAAAATATTATTTTTGTAATCTGGAATATCAGAATTTTTTAAAAAAAATTAAAAAAATCAATAAAATTTAATATTGAATTTTTTAAATTTTTTGATTAGTAAAGGGTCCATTATCATAGTACCAAGTCATTGCTATNAAGCGTAATACTCCGGAGGTTATTGATATCGATAACCTTCAATAACCTTCACTTTATCATAATAAACGTAATATTTGCGAAGGTTATTGGTCCGATAACCTTCAATAACCTTTAAAAATGAAATTATTACAATAACCTCCGACATAAAAAATTTCCTGATGTTCAGATTACATATCATAATACTTAAAATATTATTAAAATATACTTAAAAATTTTTTTATAATTAAAAACATGTACTTAAAATATATTCGAATATACTTATTATATACTTAAAATATGTTTCTATTTTTAATAAGTATATTTTAAGTATATTTTACTAATATGGATTTAATAATGATATTTTAAGTATTTTTTAAGGTAAATAGAATACTTAAAATATTATTATGATTTACTTAAAACAGAACCTAAATTATCTATAGTATTGAACCACTATATAGCGGCTATCATTTTTATTATAGTCACACAATTAGAATGCATAGAAAATATTATTTTTGTAATCTGGAATATCAGAATTTTTTAAAAAAAATTAAAAAAATCAATAAAATTTAATATTGAATTTTTTAAATTTTTTGATTAGTAAAGGGTCCATTATCATAGTACCAAGTCATTGCTATACTTGCATGCAAAATTATTTTGGGGTCCCGAAATTGTAATTTCGGGGAAAAAAGTCGAAATAGTTTTTCATAGAAAACGAAATTATTTTACTTAAAATCCGAAATTTTTATTTATTCTTTGATTAAAGATATACATAACTAGATACTTTTTTTACTTCTATATATAGAATAGATTCTGCATAAATCTCAAAAAGTCAAAATACCTCAAAAATCCAAAATTAATTTTGGGAACATGTATAGTCACTGCATCAAGCTTAAAAGTTATGAGATGCACTTCGCAGTATGATCAATTTTGTTCTTTTGACAATCACTCTTTATGGTGTAACTTTAGAAAGATACTTTATAAATTACAAATCGGAAATAATTTGCAATCGTTGCTACTTATAAAACTTTTTATTTTAATAAGTAAATGTCAAAAATGTAATTAATAACGAAAAATGCTGAGAATGTAAACTATTAACACAAAAAATCTTAGACCAAAAATGTTAAAATTGACAAAATAATGGACGCCTAAACTCAAACATTTTAAATTTTAAACGTTTGAGTTTAGGTGTCTATTATTCTGTCAATTTTAACGTTTTTGGTCTAAGATTTTTTGTGTTAATAGTTTACATTCTCAGTATTTTTTGTTATTAATTACATTTTTGACATTTATAAGTAGCAACGATTGTAAATTATTTCTGATTTTTTTTTTTTATAAATATAAAATAAATAATAAATATTATATCGTATAACATTAAAAATATTGCACAACATTATATCGCATAACACAGTGATGTTCTCTGGAAGTTGGAAGCACTATTGGACTTCCAATTCCAATCCTTCCAATAGGTTTCCAATTCCAATAAATTTTTATTGGAAGATATTTATTATAAGACACATGATATAAATATTATAAAAATTTATTAAATTTTATCAATATTGTATTTATATGATATAATTTATTAAATTTTATTAGTTTGACATTGTATTTGTATATTGTATTTAAGTATTCCAGAGTATTAAAAAAGAATTAAACAAATTTTTAATTTCCTATTTGCTTTTTTATCAATTATCGAATATTTATATTCATTTAAAAGATCACATTAAAAGCATTGGAAATATTAAAATTTTAGTTATTATATACAATAGCCAAAGTATTTAATTGAAAGATTTCAATACACGTGAGACATTGGAACTTCCAATTCTTCCAATGGAACTTCCAATGGAACTTCCAATTCCAATAAAATTTCATTGGAAGCACATTTTGAACATCATTGGCATAACGTTATAAAAATATTTTTTATAAATATATTTGATTAAATAAAAATATTTTAATTATTATAACAAATATTTTAAAAATTTTAAACGTCAATAACCTTAAAATATTCTTAAAATATACTTTTATATAATTGAGTATCATTGGTTAATTTTTGCAGATCTATTTTTTTTTGATGACATCAGGAAATTTTTTATGTCGGAGGTTATTGTAATAATTTCGTTTTCAAAGGTTATTGAAGGTTATCGGACCAATAACCTTCGCAAATATTACGTTTATTATGATAAAGTGAAGGTTATTGAAGGTTATTGATATCAATAACCTCCGGAGTATTACGTTTTATTAATAAAAATGAAGGTTTTCGGTACCAATAACCTTCGTAAATATTACGTTTATGTTGGAGGTATTCGAAGGTTATCAGAGTGAAAGACTTCGAAGGCTTACGTTTAAAAAAATTTACTGATGAATATATATATTATACATGTCGTCAAAACTATTGAATTGAGTCAGATGCAATTAAAATTGAGAAAAATTGAAGTTGAGTCAAAGCAAATTTTGATTTTTACTAATGATTGATGTAATTAGTTAAGTCAGACGCAATTAAAAATTAAAATTTTAAGAGTTGAGTCTATACTTGCACGTTAAATTATNTTTTTTTTGATGACATCAGGAAATTTTTTATGTCGGAGGTTATTGTAATAATTTCGTTTTCAAAGGTTATTGAAGGTTATCGGACCAATAACCTTCGCAAATATTACGTTTATTATGATAAAGTGAAGGTTATTGAAGGTTATTGATATCAATAACCTCCGGAGTATTACGTTTTATTAATAAAAATGAAGGTTTTCGGTACCAATAACCTTCGTAAATATTACGTTTATGTTGGAGGTATTCGAAGGTTATCAGAGTGAAAGACTTCGAAGGCTTACGTTTAAAAAAATTTACTGATGAATATATATATTATACATGTCGTCAAAACTATTGAATTGAGTCAGATGCAATTAAAATTGAGAAAAATTGAAGTTGAGTCAAAGCAAATTTTGATTTTTACTAATGATTGATGTAATTAGTTAAGTCAGACGCAATTAAAAATTAAAATTTTAAGAGTTGAGTCTATACTTGCACGTTAAATTATTTTGGGGACCCCGAAATTACAATTTTGGAGAAAAAAGTCGAAATAGTTTTTCATAGAAAACGAAATTATTTTACTTAAAACCCGAAATTTTTTGACTACTCAGATTTATTTTTTGATTAAAAATACACATAACTGGGTACTTTTTTTACTTCCATATATAGAATGAATTCTGTATAAATCTCAAAAAGTCGAAATATCTCAAAAATCCAAAATCAATTTTGGAAATATGTATAGTTGAGTCAAGGCCAAATTAGTTTTGACGACATGTATAATATATGGGTGTGTTCACATGCGAATTTGGATTTGGATTGGGTCAATCCAGATTCAATCCAGATTGATAACTGATTGGCCGAATCCAAAAATCAATCCAATCTTGTTCGCGACATTTATATTTTTTATAGATCATTGTTTTCATTATGACGAACCACCAAACTTTTTTTTTACTTGCAATAGATATCTTATATGAAACTTCTTCTTCCTCAAGTAACTCAAGTAGTTCAAGTGATGAGGAAATCGAAATTTTAACTGGAGTTGTTCAAACATTTCAAACCCTTAATGGAAGTAAATTTAAAAAAAAGAAACGAGAAAAAAAAGCAAAAAGTACAGTTTGGTTTACAAATATTTGTATGCAGTGGCAAAATGAAGAATTTAGAAGGCATTTCCGACTTGGTAGAGATACCTTTGAATGGATTTTAAGAGAAATTTCATCTGAAACAACAGAAAACCATGGAATATCAATGCATTTAAAATTGGCTGCAACTTTGTGGTTTCTTGCAACTGGTGAATCATTTCGTGCAATTGCACAACGATTTGGTATTGGTGTTTCAACTTTTCATTATCATTTTAGAAATACTATTCAATTAATTATAAATGTATTTTTAAAAGAAAAAATCAGGTAATTTTTTCTTTAATTTATTTTTTATTTAAAAAATATTTATAATGTTTTTTATTTCAGATTTTCAACAAATAATAATGAATGGCAAAAAGTTATCAATGGTTTTTGTCTATTAAAAGGTTTTCCACGAGTTATTGGAGCAATTGATGGAAGTCACATTCCTATTAGAGCACCATCTAAAGATAGTATAGATTATTTTAATAGAAAAAAATTTTATAGTGTAGTATTACAAGCAGTTTGTGATTCACAATACAAATTTATGGATATTTATTGTGGATGGGCNCTGAAACAACAGAAAACCATGGAATATCAATGCATTTAAAATTGGCTGCAACTTTGTGGTTTCTTGCAACTGGTGAATCATTTCGTGCAATTGCACAACGATTTGGTATTGGTGTTTCAACTTTTCATTATCATTTTAGAAATACTATTCAATTAATTATAAATGTATTTTTAAAAGAAAAAATCAAGTAATTTTTTCTTTAATTTATTTTTTATTTAAAAAATATTTATAATGTTTTTTATTTCAGATTTTCAACAAATAATAATGAATGGCAAAAAGTTATCAATGGTTTTTGTCTATTAAAAGGTTTTCCACGAGTTATTGGAGCAATTGATGGAAGTCACATTCCTATTAGAGCATCATCTAAAGATAGTATAGATTATTTTAATAGAAAAAAATTTTATAGTGTAGTATTACAAGCAGTTTGTGATTCACAATACAAATTTATGGATATTTATTGTGGATGGGCAGGTGCAACTCACGATTCTCGTGTTTTGCGTAATTCTCCATTTTATTCTTCATTTAATAACAATTTGTTATTACGACCTTCCAAAACTTATATTTTAGGTGATAGTGGTTATGCCAATCATAATTGGCTTTTAGTACCTTATAAAGATAATGGACATTTAACTCGAGTTCAAAATCATTACAATTATATACATTCTGCAACAAGAATTAAAATTGAACAAGCTTTTGGATTACTTAAATTACGTTAGAGAGTGTTGCGAAATCCAATAGAAACAGATCTTAAAATAGTACCTCATATTGTAAGTTGTTGTTGTATTCTTCACAATATTTGTGAAGAAAGAAAAGAAATAATTGATGAATTTGATATTATTTCTGATCAAGAATTGATAAATAATGTAACAACATCAGAAGTAGATATAATTAATGGTACTGAAAGAGATTTAGTAGCTGATTATATTTTTTCAAGACGAAAAAAATGTTTAATTTATCAAGATGATTCACTTGAAATAGAAACACAAGGTAAATTATTATAAAATACATTTATTAATTTATATTTATTAATTTTAATTTTAATTTTTAATTAATTTACAAATTAAAGAAAATGATTTAGAACTTGAATTAACAGGTAATTTAATGAATTATTTATTATTAAATTATATTATTAAAAATTTTATTAATTAATTAATTTTATATTTCAAACAAAGAAAATGAATTGGAGAAAGAATTACATGGTAAGAATTAATAGAATTATTAAATTTTATTTTATTAAAATTTTATTTATTAATTAATTTTATATTTCAAATGAAGAAAATGAATTGGAGAATGAATTACATGGTAAGAATTAATGGAATTATTAATAAGATTTTATTAATGGAATTAATGAAATTATTAATTAAATTTTATTAATTAATTAATATTTTAAAATTAAGAAAATGGATTAGAAGAATTATGAAGTAAAAATTTATTATATTATAATTTTAGTGAAATATTTAGAATTAGAATTAATTTCTATTTTGTGAATGATTATAATTATAATGAACAAATTGATGTTCATTAATAAATTCAGAATTATTAAATTCAGTATTTTTTTGAGGAGGATTTTGAAATGTGTAATTAGGTACAGGTGGCAAAGTGTTGGTTGTATATAAAGTACCAGAATTTTGTGGTTGTCCTAAAAAATAAACATATTAATAAAATTTTATAATATTAAAATATCAAATAAAATATTTTTAAATAATTTACCATTTATATTATTGATAAGAAGTGACATTAATTTGCATCTTTCTTCATCTCTTCTAACTTTTTCTTCGGCTCTTTGTTTTCTCATTTCTTTTTTTTCATCATCTTTAATTATTTTTCGTAGATAAAGGTTTTCAAGGATTTTGGTACATTTTTGAGTATCTGTTGCAATCTTAGCAAATTTTTTAGAT
>PQFF01000342.1:196574-216490 GCA_003547095.1 Diversispora epigaea
GTTTTTTAGTTTGTCTATTGATTGTAATTTCAGTATTTTCAGTACTTGCTGAAGAAATAAGGGTAACTGGTTTGAATGTAGCCCTATTTTCATCCAAAATATCATCAAGTTCAGTTCTAAAAGGTATAACTACAGGAGCTCCACCACTTTGCCTTTCAGAATCTTTTGCTTTCTATGTAAAATAATTAATTATTTTATTCAATTATAAAAAAATTTACAAAGATTAAAAATACCTTATGTGATGCTGTTAAATTTTTAAATTTATTATAACATTGTTCTTGGGAATATGTAATATCATATTGATTTTTTAAATGTTCACTACACTCTAACCATAGTGGATGATTAGGGTTGGTTCGACCACGAGACTTGTTTAAGATTACAATTTCTTGTTTGCGCAGTGCCAAAAAAGCTAAAAGTGCTTTAGTTGAATTGGTATCCCACTTGGTAGTTTGCTTTCTTCCTTTATTTTTATTTTTACATGAAGAAAGTGTAGAAGATTGATTTTCTATATCAAAAGTTTCGTTTACAAAAGTATTATTTTCTTCCATTTTTTATAAGAATAATAAGAAAAATAAAAAAATTAACGCGAATCTACCTCGCGAGGTAGATTGATATTTAATTAGTAGTAATCCAATCTGGATTGGATTTTGGATTTAGTAATCCAATTCAAAACATGTGAACAGGATTCGTGCAACTAAAACCAATCCAATCCAAATCCAATCCGCATGTGAACACACCCAATATAGCAAATTTAATCGAAAACGCGAATAAACTTAGCTGCATTAATAAATCACGATAATCAGATTTTTTTACGTATTACGTACCACGTTCTATTACCCATGATTGAAGCATGTGTTTGTGGTAACGTGAGATGCCGAGTCGAAGTGTCGCAAAGGTATCGTTTTTGAGACACCTGTGGTTATTTTTTTGATATATTAAAAATTTCTGAAAAAAATGGTTATTTTTTTGATATGCTTATAATTGTTTATTTAAAGATGCATCAAAAAAATAACTATTTGGTCACATGAAATTTTGATATATCAAAAAAATAACCGTAGGTATATCAAAAACCATACTTTTGCCAAAGTGTCATTTATTCTGAAATAGGTCCTTATTCTATCTAAATTAAGTAACAAACAAAATTTCGAGTGATACATGTGGAATTGTCAATTATCGGCGATATATGCACAGATGATTTTATAGGTGAGTAATCACCCAATGCACAATAATCGACATAAATAGTACGAGACATCATATTTTGTGATCACTGGCAATTTATTACTTCGATTTAGTATGAAAAATAAAGAACCAATGCTATGGATAGTCGATGCTGGGTTTTAACGTATAAAAACATGTTGATATTGCTAAAGTCTTGGGTAAGAGATTGAGCCATACCAAATGTCAAAATCAATAATTAATCAATTTATCAATTGCAAAACAAATAACCACAAAAAATGCAACTCAATATTCCTGATTATACATGTTCCCAAAATTGATTTTGGATTTTTGAGGTATTTCGACTTTTTGAGATTTATGCAGAATCTATTCTATATATGGAAGTAAAAAAAGTACCCAGTTATGTGTATCTTCAATCAAAGAATAAACCTGGGTGGTCAAAAAATTTCGGGTTTTAAGTAAAATAATTTCGTCTTCTATAAAAAACTATTTCGACTTTTTTCCCCAAAATACCAATTTCGGAGCCCCAAAATAATTTTGCGTGCAAGTATATTCCTGATATTTTTTTATTTGCGATCTTCATCGCTGTAATCGTGACATACGAATTATATAACCGGGATGATTTCTTATATTTTCGGGTAGGTCAAATGACATATACATTTTTAATAGGGCTTTCTGAGCAGATCGACATAGAGGGTGGTAATGAATAACATTATCCTTGTACTGATAAATTAACCCAAGATCTAAGAACTTCCATNTATGGATAGTCGATGCTGGGTTTTAACGTATAAAAACATGTTGATATTGCTAAAGTCTTGGGTAAGAGATTGAGCCATACCAAATGTCAAAATCAATAATTAATCAATTTATCAATTGCAAAACAAATAACCACAAAAAATGCAACTCAATATTCCTGATTATACATGTTCCCAAAATTGATTTTGGATTTTTGAGGTATTTCGACTTTTTGAGATTTATGCAGAATCTATTCTATATATGGAAGTAAAAAAAGTACCCAGTTATGTGTATCTTCAATCAAAGAATAAACCTGGGTGGTCAAAAAATTTCGGGTTTTAAGTAAAATAATTTCGTCTTCTATAAAAAACTATTTCGACTTTTTTCCCCAAAATACCAATTTCGGAGCCCCAAAATAATTTTGCGTGCAAGTATATTCCTGATATTTTTTTATTTGCGATCTTCATCGCTGTAATCGTGACATACGAATTATATAACCGGGATGATTTCTTATATTTTCGGGTAGGTCAAATGACATATACATTTTTAATAGGGCTTTCTGAGCAGATCGACATAGAGGGTGGTAATGAATAACATTATCCTTGTACTGATAAATTAACCCAAGATCTAAGAACTTCCATTCAAATTGCACAGGGGGTATGCTGGGAACAAACATGCTTGTGAGGGCAGCATAGTAACGGTTTTTTTCATTTTTCGGAATATCATTATAATATTTTTGAGCAATAATCAGAATCTTGTCAACTCGTTGATCCTCAAAACCTTTTACTACTTGTTTAAAGGTGTTTACATCGATACTAGTAATACTGGACTTGTTAACATATTCAGCTAAGTAAATGAGTTCACGCGGCACACAATTCGTAACCTTTTTCACTTTTTCTTTGATGCTTGGTATCTTTAGAATTGGGTGCATCTGCAACAATGCGTCAAATATATCATCCTGTAATGGACCAACATAGATAATCCACCATTCTCTCTGACCATTTTGCATGTGTGTCCTCTCATATTTAGCATGTGCAGTTCCTGTAAAGATTACACGTACACCTTTATAATGTTCTCCCCAATATGGAAGGTTCATCAGAGGATTTAAAATCTGAAGTCTATTAGGTACTATTTCATTTTCAAATAATACACCATGTTCATCAACAATAAAGAGAGTTTTGCGATCTACTTTTTTGAGTAGATTCCCCAGAATTTCTTCGGTGGCGGTAATCTCAACAGAATAACGATTAGTATATTGCACAAGCTGCCCAAGCTCGGCGGCAGTCAAAATATCTTTGTTCTGTGCTATGAAGTATTTGCAAATCACCTCTCCTGCTCTTTCTTCCATGCGTTTATTTAGCTCGTTTGCATCTGCGATGTAGAGCATCAGCCAACTTTCAGCATAAGCTTTGGATGCAAGGAAATAGGAAATATATGATTTACCTACACCCATTGGACCTGAAAGAACACGTTTGATTGAACGCTCTTGATCTGCTGAAAGAGTATTCCATATGTCAATCATCTGCTGAGTAATAAACAGTGTGTTTCCTTGATAGCCTTCAGCAAAATGTTTAGGTTTTTGGCCGAGATTTGGTAGGATAATTGATTGGGAAGCTTGAAGGTTCTGGACGGCAGTTACGAAATTATTGCGTGGTTCAGGTACGAATTCGTCATTTTTAAGCATGTGAATTATTTTAGGTGGAAGCTGCACGGAATTGCCATCGGAAGCAGTATATGACTCCCAACTCTCTTCTATTCTTTCTATTCGGCGTTTCTTTGTATGAAGCTCTACAAAGCGCAGTGATAAAAGTATCATAAAAGTAAGGTGCTAGAAAAATAAAGACGTGTGTACTCGATATGGAGATACGAATAATAAAAGCTTAGTACTCACCAGGCAGACACGCAATCATAATATGTATATGTTCTTCTTCCAGTTGTTCACTAAAGTATTCCTGAATTTTTTTTGAGGCCAATAACTTTTTACCCTCTAATCTTTGTTCAATCACGGCAAGATCCCTGTTGGTAAGTACATTTAGTTTCTCGTTTGGTACAGAGAGAGAGACATTAACTTTCCACAATTTGAGTTGATTGGCATCAATAGTGGCAAAGGTATTTTCCTTTTCGTTCCTTATAACTTTTTTAAGTACACTAACGGTACTCGTCTTATTGATTTCAACCTCAAAATAGTTGTCAAACAGGTCATCTCCTTCAACTAAACAACCTAGTGTAATGGTGTCCATAGTATCAAAAAACTTGAGAAATTATATATGCGAGATCTGATTGATTAAGGGATGATCGACCAGGGGTTTTTTTGAATAATTAGTCCTTTTTTTTTTAGTTGCGGGGGTGACCGTGAACATATATGTAATATGCGCAATAAAAATACATGTCTATTTATTGATACAAATAAATATAAGACACATACCTTTACTCCGTAATGATCAATGCATTGAAATAAATTCCAGAAAAAATATGAATAACGGAGCTAGTAGGACCCCGAGCAATCTATAAATAGGTTACATTAGAGTTTGCTTAGCTATTATAGTAAAATTTTTAAAAAGTTGCTTATTTTTAATTAAAATTTAAAAATTTACTTACAAAAATTATATTTTTCCTTTCTTATTTCCTAATTTAGTATTATCTGACTTATTCATAGATTGCTCGAGGTCCTGAGCTAGTATGAGACAAAATTTTGTCATTTACGGTTACTGTATCATAAAAAATCTGTTTGTTTTTACATCGGGTTTGTGAAATGTAAATTGTATATCAGCGGAAGCATGATTTTTCTATTGAGTTCATTAAATATATTATAAATTATTTTTAATTGATTTATCAATAAACTCCTGAATTTTTTGTATTCTTTGGGGAATAACGATTTCTGAATTTTCATCGTACCATACTTCAATAAGAAAAATTCCATTATCTTGACATATACATCTTTTTAGCTGATCACGATTTACAACATCCTCAAGTTTTTTGATATCTTTATACCAGCTACATCAGGAAATTTTATAAGGCGGAAACTTGCGAAAAGTTTACGCAAGTTTCCGAAGGTGTTGAAAATTTCTGCAAATTTTTATGCGTTTTTTTTCATTTTTTTAACTTCGCTTGCGATTTTCGAAGCACAGAGCGATTTTCTACTAAGATATTTCTAAGATAAATAGAACGGCCTTGTTCTTGGCTACAAAATGATATATATTTCATCCTTGTAGCATCGATATTCGCGAAGTTATTCTAGTTTAAAGAAAAAAAAATCATGCGAAAATTTCTGTGAAAATTTGTGCAAGTTTTCCGGAAATTTTCGCACGATTTTTTCACGGACGCTTTTTCTTTAAACTGGAATAACTTCGCGAATATCGATGCTACAAGGATGAAATATATATCATTTTGTAGCCAAGAACAAGGCCGTTCTATTTATCTTAGAAATATCTTAGTAGAAAATCACTCTATGCTTAGAAAATCGCGAGCGAAGTTAAAAAAATGAAAAAAAACGCACAAAAATTTGTGGAAATTTTCAACACCTTCAAAAATTTGTGCAAATTTCCGTCTCGTAAAATTTCCTGATGTAGTGCTATGGAACCGATACTGAGCCCCTTGTACTTCCAATACAATTCGATATTTTTGAAAGAAGGCATCAAGTTCTAATCCATTTAAGAAAGGAGGACGATACTCAATTAACGGTTCCTCATTTAGAATTTCTTTAGCTATCTGAATACATTTATTCTGAACTTTACGATTTTTCTTAGATTCTGATTTTTTTGCAAATTCCTCTATAATTGGCCTTATTTTTGCATTCCTTGTTTCAAGCTTAAGAATTGTAGCCTTAATACGCTCAAAAAGGAACAGATATTGTAAGTGAGTTTTTAATTCTGCTATATCAGCCTCATTTTCAACATATTCCTTCATGACTTGTTTTAAAAGCTTGGCATTTTCAGCCTTAAGATTAGCTATCTTGGCCTCAAACTCAGCTTTCTCAACCTTAAGCTCTGTATGCTTAGTCTCGAGCTCGGGTAACATGACTTTCTTAGCTTTCTCTTCTAATAAATAAATTTCAGATGAATCTTTAGATTCGTCCCTTTGGACCTGTGTATTTGCCATTGTTTTATATAAGATGCAGATATATTCAAATAATCACATCATACGAAAAAAAATTTGATACATTTTAACCAGAATTCTTTATTGATATATATGATAAAAAAATCCAAATAAAAATACAGGATAATAATACATATGCGCATTCTTTTTCAGAATGCTGATTACTTTTGCTGAGAAAAATTCTCGATCATATACAGATTAATATATATATTGTCAATATCAACACAATAAAATAAATCTCGAAATACACATGTACAGTAAACATGATTAATTATGCGAAATCAATCACCAGGGCCAGCTTTATTAATGTGGTAAAAATAAAATCTGAAAAAATCCTCGATCATATATCTGATATATACAGTGCATACAAGCTAAAATCAACCAATCACATATCATGTTTCAATTTTATGATTTTTAATCAAAAATTTGAAATCGGTTAAAAATCATTTTAAGATACTTTTCAAAAAATCATCTCAATATAGAAAATCATGTGACACTGACATTAATCTATTATATTATTTTATTATTATCAAATAACATCAATTATTAATACATGCGATATCATGAAATATTGAATTCGGAACTCTTCTATATGATCGATATTTTTTAACTGCATGCTTAGCAGCTTTTCCAGTTAAACCCTTGCGATATATATCCATGTAACGAAAGGCTTTCCTAGCAAAACGTCGAATAGTTGGTAAAGATACTGAATCTAATCCTTTTGGAACAGTTTCTTGTAATTCTTTCCAAGTGTAATTACAGTTTGCATATGTATATTGTTTAGCAGCACCCCAAAAATTCTCTATATAATTAAGTTCACAATGAAATTTAGGATAAAAAATTACTTTATGCCCCATTGCAATAATCACTTCTTCTAGTTTACATTTTTGTTTCATAAAATCAGGCTCATTAGCCATAATCGTAACTGCACAATAATTTGTTGCTCCCGATTCACATCCATTCTTACATTTCAAAAGAAGACCTTCTCTCTATAACCCACGTTCAGAAAGTACAATTCGTAATCCTTTTGGTTCTCCTCGAAGTGAAACATCTGGATAATCCAAGGGAAAAACCATATCTTGTGAAATTTCGTTTCCAAAAGTTGTGGATCTAAAAAAAAAATAATTAATTAATATAGATCAATAACATATCAACAATTAAAGATGATACTATAAATCAAATCTGCAATTTCGAAATTGTATTGCAAGTCCACAATTGTTTTACCATGTATATCTAATCACCAAAAAAAATAAATAAAAATAATAATAATAAATATATTATTTTGTTCTGTTAATACATTTGTTCGTGGTATATAACATCTGTATATATCTATTTATCTATTTGTTAATTCAGAGTATACCTGCTTGTCCTCCATGTATTCATTCAGTAATTTATACCAGTTAGCCCGTTTGTTTATCCATGATTTGTCAGTTCATTCATATCTGCAAAATGAAAAATTATTAATAAAGAAAAATTAATAATAATAAAAATAATAAAAAAGGCGTACCAATTTTTCTATCACTATTTTATTTATTTATTTATTCATGCATCTGCAGAATATGAGGAATGATTATGGACTTGCAAACTAATTTTTACCGGTTATATAGATAACTTGCCTTATTTTTGGTTGTTTGCCCTTTGGTCCTAAGTTCATTTTTTTAGCTACAAGAGCATCAGGTGCATTATCGAAAGCAAAAACTCCAATTGCTTCTGGAAACTGTTCTTCAAAAATGGAAATTACTTTTTCTTGAACTTGTTTAACAAGGTCTTCACCTGTTCACCAACCATTACCATTGGCACCCGGAATCATAATAACACATGCCTCTTTCGGATAGTTCGGAGAATTTGCCTTGTAATAATAAAATATTGTATTAATTATATATGCAATAATATTTAAACTTTTAAATTTTTAAAAATAATCTTACTTCCAGTTTTAAACGTCCACACATATCTGTTAAAAATTCACTAACATGTAATGAACGTCCTTGTCCTTTCTTTCTTAAAGGTTGTTCACCTTCAGGTATCCAACACATTGGTATTCCATCATATGATGAAAATACACATTCATCATGTGTAACAAGTATATGTGGCTTTTCTCTAAGAAGTAACTCTGGCCATATTTTTATTTCCATGTTCTCACCCTCGAACATTGGCATTAACTTTTTTAACTTTAACATTGTTTGTAAAAATACCATCTGATATGCTATAACATCTTTTCGTTCATGACCATCAACATACATTCCTTTCTTTATGTGAGAATATTTGTAACCAAATACTTTTAAGTAATTACGTGCTGTATTGACATGGATTGTTGGAGGTGGATCAAATCCAAGACCTTTACAGTATAATAAAATAAACATGAATGTTATTTCTACATCTCAATTATTTAAATATAATATGTTTGCCTGTAAGAATATTCTTGTTAATATATTCTGCCAAAATCTTTGGAGATACTTGAAACTTATTGGATCAGATAAAAGATTTTATTTGACCTACAATATCTTCATCCCAGAGGAATGTAACGGTTTTGATGTGAAGGCTGCTTCTTGTTATCTAATAATTAATAAATTTTAAATAATTATTTTAAATTTGAAACAAGGAACAAGT
This sequence comes from Diversispora epigaea, assembly GCA_003547095.1. NCBI lineage: Eukaryota > Fungi > Glomeromycota > Glomeromycetes > Diversisporales > Diversisporaceae > Diversispora > Diversispora epigaea. Next base: position 205,188 of record PQFF01000342.1, read on the forward strand.
TTTCAGTATGTTGAATTTTAATTACCGGGAGTGTTCGAAATTTAATATAATTATTTGCCCAAGTTCAGATATTTTTAGCATGATTTGGTTCTCTACCAAGAGCCTTACTAATTACTTTTGCTGCTTTTATTTTTGGCCATTTTTTATTGAGAAGGTTAAATATTGATAGATTGATTGGAAACACAACTTGAGAACGGGAGAGCCTTGTCGTTGAATATCATTCTAAAGATCTCTGGTTGCAAATTTTAGAGTACCTTTTTTTTCTTCGATTTCTTCTTTTTCTGCTTCCTCTACCTCCTCTACTTCTTCATCCTCCTCAACATTCATATTCTCAAATTTATCTTTATCTAACAGTTCATTAAAAGTTTCTTTTCTATTTCCATTTATAAAAAGTGTTTCCAGAGTTAGTGTTTGTGCTGCTGCTTTTTTCATGGAAACTTTTCGTTGCCACTTTGTGGTTCTTGAATTACCAACATATGCTAAAGATCTTCGATTATTACTTGTCCAAGTTTTACTTGCTTCTATAAGCCTAAATAAGGCGTTTTCACATTTTTTACTTGTATTTTGGCCGTCATTCTCATTTACATCAAACCCATCACCTTCATCAGATTCATTTCTCAGATGGCACCATTTCTTCCTTTGAGCTTCCAATGCAGAAAAAACCTGTTTTTTTTTAGACTGACGTGTCATAGAATAAAAGGATAACAAATAACTTTTGCGATGTCAAATTCGCGGTAATAATGAAAACTACACAAAATGAAATCATTTACCACAGCTAGCCAATCAAAAATCGAATCACGTTTATAAAATTCATTGCACGTGCAAGGTATCTATGTTTCAATATGATTTTAATTATTAATAATAAATAGTAAACTTTAAACGCCTATAACTTCCCTTATATCTTGAATTTAAAAAAAATTTCAATGTTATTATATTCGTTTATGCCTTTTTTATCAAATAACATTGAGTTTTAATCAAAAAATTTTTTCTAAAAAAAGTTATAGCGTTTGAAAATTTTGTGATCAGTTTTAGCTTGTATGCACTGTATAATAATTAATATAATTACAATAATAAATAATTAATATAATACATAATTAATATAATACATATAATAAAAATAATAATATAATAAATAATTAGTAATAAATAATTAATATAACAGATAATATAATCAATGTAATAAATCGATATTAATAAAAAATGAGAATATAAGAATTTAAAAAAAAAATATATCGCGAACAATTTTAATCCATTGTTATCCGTTTTTTAATGTAATTATTTGGATAAATCTGTATTCGGATTATCCATGAAATTGTATTTATTTGCACAGATTTATTTACATTTACCTGAATTTTTATGGATAATAATCTGTATAATCCGTTCGCAGATAAACAGATATCCAAATTGAACCACTAGTTAATTAAAAAAAAAAAAAATTTTTAATGTTACAAAAATAAAATATATATTATTTTGTAGCTAAAAACCAGATCTTTCAATCTGTCATAGGAATATAATAGTAGAAAATTGTTCCTAGTTATGTAAAATTGATTTGAAATTAAAGTTAAAATTAATTATTTTTAAAAATTTAAAAATAATTATTTAATAAATTTTATAATTGTACCAGCTAATCAGAATTGTGCCATTATTTAGCCTTTGTACCAGAATTTAATTATTACGTCTGATTGCGCCGTGGTTAAATTTTAAGTTCAATTGGTTAAATTCCGGCTCAATTCGTATTGCGCCTACAATCTCTATCTGTTTGATTTCTTTTTTTTTTTCATATTTATTCTATGATTTTTTTCCTATTTTATGAATTTTCCATATTGATCGATTTATTGTTATTTTATCAGTTCTCTTAAGTAGACAAAGATTTCAATTTGTATTTTTTTAATTGCTTGTATATTCATTATTAGGTGAGTTTTAATTTTCTGTCCTATTTTTTTATAAAATAGTTCTTTTATTATATCTATAAAACTGAATTTGTCTAATTAGATAATTCTTTTAATTTGTCTACCTATATTAATTTTAAAAAAAGTTTTTTTTGTAAAATATTTTTTTTATTACTCTTTTCTTTTTTTTTGCAACCATGTTTTATCCCTTCTGAAACTATTTTTTCTATGATTTTGTTTTTGAAGGTAAAATTATAATTATTGTATTCAAAGAAATGCATTATATTTTCTTTGATCTTTTTACAGATGATGTAATTTGTAATTTTATAGGTCTCTAATTTTCTTATGTTTAAATTTCTTAGTATAGGGAGCTCATCGTTTATAATTTTTATATTAAATATTCTGTCTTTACTATTTTTATTGTTGGTAATTCTTAAATCTATATTTGTTCTATTTAACAAGGTTGTAGTTATTTTTCAATCTGTTTGTTTCTTAATATTAAAATTATACCACTTGAATACTCTATATTATATTTTCCAGTTTGCATACCATTCTATCTTTTTTTCCTGTTTACAAAATTCTTTAATATTGGTATTAACTGATTTGTTTTACCAGGTGAAATTAAATGAACAAAAATCAGAATTCTATTGATGACGCATGTATAAATCGGATATCCTATTTGTGAAAATTCATAAATTGGAAATTCCCATTCATAAATCAAAAAAAATCGACTGTCAATATTTAATAAATCTTAGCAAATTTAGCCATTAATCAGAATTCTATTCATGATAAAACCGTCCTATTTTTTTTCATTTAACTAGTGTAACTTGTTTCTGTAAGAAATAAGGGTTAAGTGTAAGTAATTTTTTCTTTTTCGCTCTTTCCTTAGCTAACTTGTTAACTCTTTCATTTAGTTTATCTCCTGTATGTACCATAACTTTGAATAAGTTTATAATAATTTGTTTGCCATTGTATTTGTCAATAATTGCTTGAAGTATATTTAGATTTTTTAATTTCCTTGCTCTTTTCCCCCTTGGTTATTTACAAAATCTTGTATGGCAGATATTGCAAATGCGCTATCTATATGAATTTTGAATGGTAGATATTGCAAATGCGCTATCTATATGAATTTTGATATGGAAATAGTCAGGTATTATATTTAGCATTATCAGGATTGCTCATAACTCTGGTTGTGTGAAAGATAGTGGTTCATTAATTTTGGCACTAAAGTCTTGTACCTCTTCTGTTGTGTTTTTAGAACTTATTACAATTTTTATTCCCATTGTTATTATTTTAGTAAGTGTTTTTGTATTCTTGTTACTATCGGTTGTCATTAAAGACTCATCTATATATGTCTCAAAGTTTATAAAATGTAATAGGGCTATTTTATATTTGTTATTTTTGTATTTAGATTCTCTTCTACCATTATAATCTCCATGTGCATTTTGGTTATGTCTCTCTTTTTATTGGTATGTGTATTAGAGTTACTTGTTAGGTTGTTCATTAGTAAATTTTTTTAAACATAAGTCTTCGAAGTCCTTCATTCCGATAACTTTCGAATACTTCCAATATAAACGTAATATTTACAAAGGTTATTGATACCGAAAACCTTTATTTTTATTAATAAAACGTAATACTCCGGAGGTTATTGATATTGATAACCTTCAATAATCTTCACTTTATCATAATAAACGTAATATTTGCAAAAGTTATTGGTCCGATAACCTTCAATAACCTTTGAAAACGAAATTATTACAATAACCTCCGACATAAAAAATTTCCTGATATTGTATTGACTGTTGTGATATTAGAACTCTCTTTTTCAATTTCTTATTCTTTTTCTTACTTGTTAAACTAATATGTTTTTTGGTTGGAATTTGCTTAACGTATGAAGTGTCTACTTTGATTAAACATCTTTTCATTTTTGATTTGTTGACCAGATGTTTGTTTGTAATAGGTTGTGTGTTATGATGGCACCCCTCATATGGTTTTAGTAGTAATTGTTTTATCCTGTTTATGACCTCTTTTTTGAAATGTTATAAGACAATATATGATTTTTTGGTCTGTTTCAAGTTGCAATTTATTGTTTCAAATATTAAATTTGAGTCTTTTTTTGCAATTAATATTTAATGTCTTTTAAGATCTTTAACTACAATTTCCCTTAATAAATTAAATGAGTTTACAGTGTTAATTCTATACATGTCGTCAATATACTTGCACGCAAAATTATTTTGGGGTCCCGAAATTGGTATTTTGGGGAAAAAAGTCGAAATAGTTTTTCATAGAAGACAAAATTATTTTACTTAAAACCCGAAATTTTTTGACTACCCAAATTTATTCTTTGATTAAAGATACACATAACTGGGTACTTTTTTTACTTCTATATATAGAATAGATTCAGCATAAATCTCAAAAAGTTGAAATACCTCAAAAATCAAAAATCAATTTTGGGAACATGTATAGTTGTCAAAACTAATTTAGTCTTGACTCAACTCTTAAAATTTCAATTTTTAATTGCGTCTGACTTAACTAATTGCGTCAATTACTAGTAAAAATCAAAATTTGCTTTGACTCAACTCCAATTTTTCTTGATTTTAATTGCGTCTGACTCAATTTAATAGTTTTGACGACATGTATAGTTAATTTTATATAAGCTTTCTTTCCTTTTATTAAACTCTTTCTTTATATTCGTATAATATGCTAGTTGTTTTCAGAACTTAGAGCAATTTATAAATAGGTTACATTAGAGTTTGCTTAGTTATTATAGTAAAATTTTTAAAAAGTTGCTTATTTTTAATTAAAATTTAAAAATTTACTTATAAAAATTATATTTTTCCTTTCTTATTTTCTAATTTAGTATTATTTGATCTATTTATAAATTGTTTAGGGTTCTTTGTTTCCCACATTTTGCTTTTTTCACAATATATTAAAATATTAATATTTATAAAGTTAATTAATAATTTAATTTGATTAACTTTTATTATGTGATTAAAAATTGTATTAGAATTTAGCCAATAAAAAATTAATTAGCCTTTAAACTAGAATTTAGTTGGTACAATTTAATTAGTCATTAAATCAAAATTTAGCTAGTACAAAATCAATTAGTTAAATGTGTAATTATTAAGTTAGTCTTAATATTAATTGAGTTTTTCACCTTTACCTTTAAATACCTGAGTGGTAGAGATGGAATCTGTGAATAAAATTATATATTTTACAGATAAAAACAAATATAAATGGATATCTGTATAGGCGAAAATATAAGATGCATTATATAATATGTATTACAAAAGTAAAAATTTAAATATGTGGTTATATTCTTTAAAGGTCATTCGTCAACATGTTAATATGTATTACAAAAGTAGAAATTTAAACATGTAGTTATATTCTTTAAAGGTCATTTGTCAACATGTTAATTACATTTCATTTGTTATACATCGATTTGTGCAAATTTCATTTTTGATCAATATTTGTAACAGATAAATTTATCCACAGATTTTACCATTACCGAGTGGATTAAAACTCAATATTTATTATTTCCAGTATGGTTTAGCTATAGAAGTACAAAAGCAATAGCATAAAAAATATATTGAATTCTTTTATAGAGGTGATCTCAATAATTTTATTTAACAGTAAGCATGGGATTAATTTAAGAAAAAATTTTGCGAAGAAAATTAGATTGTTCTAAGATATGTTTGGTATTATAAAGACCCATATGTAGTTATTCCAGAATATTTTCAAGAATTTAGTTTTATTGAATAAACTATAAGGTTTTATTTCTTACTGAATAATTGAAACTATAATTTATTTCAAAATGCTACTAATTGTAATTAGATTTACATGTGTGATAATATATGTTAAAACATAAATGTATAAATTGATAGTAAACAAAAAAAAACATTTTTATTATTATATTTTTTTCAATACATATAACAAGTAAAAAAATAATTTAGTAACTTTAATTATTACATATCTATTTTTGCATTAGTCTTTGATATGATTAATAATATATTCCAAATTAAAAACTATATAAAAATATAATTTTAAAAAATAGTTTATAAAGTATGGAACTTAGCCTGTGATACCTGTAATATTTTATTTATGTTGATGACTTTAACTTTTTCAGTACTGGCCTTTCACTTTTTAAATCCACTGGTTTCTGTGCTTCTTCTAATAACCAGGAAATATGCCCAAGAACTTTTTTAACATCATCCTCCATTTTATTTTTATAATTAATAAAAGTTGAGTCTGATAATTTGAAACTCGGTTTTTCTTGATTATCATAAAAACATTCTAAAAAATACCATGTAGTCGCATCTGTAATAATTCCAATCACTCTATTTCTAAAGATACTTGTATTTTCCACATCATTAAATTTACGCTTGCGGTTTGATAAAGCTGATTCAATTTGAACAGCATTTTGAGCAATACCCTTTTCAAATTTTTGATGGTTCACTTTTGTCACACTAACAATTTTTGAAGTTTCACATGAACGTATTGCATAATCAACTGGCCCATGCCCATTATGTCCTTGAATATTGAATTGTGGTTCAATTACATACTGGTCATCATGTAGGCTTGTACCAGCGACAAGATATAAATACACAAATAATGATTTTGATGCTTCATTGTTATGAATTCGAGTATACTTATAAAAAAGATTTAGATTGTTCATGAGTGTTTTAAATATCTCCTTTGAAGGTCTGTCATTCAGCTCTTTGTACCCACATATGAATTTTGGGAATCTATCTATTGATGTATCTCCATTTTCATCAGTAAGTCCATAGAGCCTGCATACTTGTGGTAATGTCCAATCTGCGAAAGGTTTTGAGGGGGTTTCTATTAATACAGTGAATGAGAACTTTTTATCTAAAATGAGTTGTCGAAAATTTCGCAAAATGCACCATCATCTCGGGGTGAATGTCTATTACTATCAATTATGAAGTCTAATACCACTACAGTATATTCATTCTCTAGTGCTGGTGTCTTGTACTTGTTATACATTGCTTTCTTTAAATCATTAAGGCCTACATTATTGATATTTACAGTCCATATTAATTTATCCGTCCGTTTCGGGGGAACAGTTACTTCAAACACTAAATAAAATGGCTGGGTTAATAAAAAATTAACAAATCTCTCAACATTTTTTGCTATTTTATACGTACTGTGTTCCGATTTGAAGAATTGCGTCTTTAACAAGGAAATTTCATTTATCGATTTGGTGAATAATTCCTTCAACGAGAAAATTTCATTGAGTAATTCTTTTTCACGATCTGAAGTGATAGTTGGCACTGGTTGACATGAATATGTAAATAAGAATCAAAGCCGGTCAAGGTAAAATGGAAAACTAAATCATGCAATTTCATTCACCAGGCAGAAACTCAACAATGATATGTATGTGCTCTTCTGCTGGTTGTTCATTAAAATAATTTGAAACTTTTTTTGTTGCCAGTAGCTTATTACCCATTAATTTTTGTTCGATCATGGCAGGCTCTCTTTCAATAAGTACATTTAACTTCTCATTAGATTCAAGAAGGGAGACATTAACTTTCCACAGTTTAAGTTGATTAGCGTCAATAGTGACAAAAGTATTTTTGGTTTTGTCCTTTATAAGTTCTTTAAGGTCACTAACAGTTTCTGTCTGGTTGATTTTAACCATAAAACAATTTTCACGCGGGTTATCTTTCTCGACTAAGCAATTTAATGTAATAGGATTCATAATGAAAATACTTTTATTATTATTCTTTGTTATATACCTTCATTCTTATTTATTTAAAAGTAAAGTACCTAAATATGAAAAAAGGGTATATTTTTAATTTTTATTATAGTTAAATTTGTACATAAATTTAAAGAAACTATTTTTCTTCTTTTTTTTAATAGTTTATTGTCAATTTCATCAAAAAATCTTAATTCTATTCTTCCTAAATGTTTAATTTATTTGAAAGTTCATTTAAAGTAATAATAATTTTATTTAATTTTCTTTTGAATGGAAATAAGTTATGAATTACTGCCTTATAAAATGTAATATATGAAGAGGTGACACAAAAATAGTAAATATTGTTTGATGTATATTTTATCTTCACAAATAAATATTTCAAAGAAATTTGTATTTCACCATAATTATTTGCTAACCTAATGCTAATGTTTTTTAGATGTTTATAAATGTTTTTTTTAAGATAATGATAATTAAGATTCATTAACAATTCAAAACATACAAACCTCAACAAAAATTATAGCAATTTCTTTTTTACTAATTACAAACCCAGGATTTGTCATCAAATAAAATTCCTTAGCATCAATACAACCATTAAAATATATCAAATAAAAAACTATTGTCACTTATTCAATCCCCAAGGACCAAGTATTAAAGTCAACAACATGATATAACAAACTAGTTACTAATGAATCAGTCAAAGATCCCCTTGTGCCTATATCAAAATCCTTTTTCTTGACAACTTTGCACAATTTATAAACAAATGTTTTAACATGTCCATCTGAAATATTGTTTATCTTATCAATGTCAAACAGACTGGGGTTGATTTAGGGAAGAATGTATTGTTTAGGAAAGTCTACAACTACATAGTATTCAATTCAATTTTCTTATTTTTATGTTCACAAATTGAGTCAAAGAAAAAGTGGTATCATAAAGAATTGGTATCCTTAACTGCAGGAATAACATGATCCTTAGATGAAAATTCACTCTCAGCGTGTCCATATCTACTTTATTGAATCGAGAGCCGAAGGAATTGAAATGTTACTGATGTTTGTAATATTATCCCTTTGCAACTTCAAAAGGACAGAAGATAATATGGAAGTAGATCTACCAATTAAAAATGATCGATAATCATTATATTTCAAGTTAATGGACATTTATTTGTATCACAATGGACAAATGGAATTTGCGGAAATTAGGAAATTAGGAAAATTGGGTGTATATATATATAGGAAATCTGCAGTACCGAAATTTCAAAAAAAAATGACTCGAAAAATAATAATTTCGTCGTTGTTCGCTTTTATAATTATTTTTGTTTTTTTAAACATTAATAATTCGGTTGAAGCTAAGGAACCTCCTAAAACCTTACAAATTGGTAAAATTTTACTCAACAAAGAAATTCATCATAGCATTGGTTAAAAAAAATTATATACATATATATTTATTTATTTAAAGGTATTAAGAAACGAATTCCGGAAGGACAATGTAGTAAGAAGACTCAAAACGGGTAAAAATAAATATTTCACATCCACAACGAAATTACTTTTTTTTTCTGCTATTTATCATTTTTAATATTGAATTTCATAATAATAATAATAATAATAATATTCATAAGTGATTCAATCGACGTTCATTATACGGGAGTTTTATTTGAGGATGGAAAACAATTCGATTCTAGTATTCCTAGGGGAGAACCTTTAACTTTTACTTTGGGTAAATATAAAATTTATGTCATTCTTAAGAAGCATGACTTTTTTTTTGTGTTTAATTAATTCGATTTTTTTTTTATATCTATTATAAATTCAGGTATTGGACAAGTTATAAAAGGTTTGCTATTCAAATGAATTATTATATACATATGTAATATTTTGTACATATAATTGAATCTTTGTTATTATTATGTTTGTATTCAAAAAAAAAAAGGATGGGATCAAGGTTTGATAGGGTAAGTATTTTTTTTTTCAATAATAATAATTATTATTTATTCATATTTTCGCGACTAATTTTCATCAATTCCTCTCTCTCTTACATATTAAAAGTATGTGCGTTGGAGAAAAGCGAAAACTAATCATTCCAGCTGATCTTGCCTATGGAAAAAGAGGAAGTCCTCCCGTTATTCCAGGTAGTTATTATGATTTATGATTTCTTTTGTAATAATCTCTATAATTTTTCTATTCCGTAATTTTATTGTTATTATTTTTTTAATAGAAAATTCAGCTCTTATATTTGACGTAGAATTAATGAAAATTGGAAAAAATAGAGNGATGGAAAACAATTCGATTCTAGTATTCCTAGGGGAGAACCTTTAACTTTTACTTTGGGTAAATATAAAATTTATGTCATTCTTAAGAAGCATGACTTTTTTTTTGTGTTTAATTAATTCGATTTTTTTTTTATATCTATTATAAATTCAGGTATTGGACAAGTTATAAAAGGTTTGCTATTCAAATGAATTATTATATACATATGTAATATTTTGTACATATAATTGAATCTTTGTTATTATTATGTTTGTATTCAAAAAAAAAAAGGATGGGATCAAGGTTTGATAGGGTAAGTATTTTTTTTTTCAATAATAATAATTATTATTTATTCATATTTTCGCGACTAATTTTCATCAATTCCTCTCTCTCTTACATATTAAAAGTATGTGCGTTGGAGAAAAGCGAAAACTAATCATTCCAGCTGATCTTGCCTATGGAAAAAGAGGAAGTCCTCCCGTTATTCCAGGTAGTTATTATGATTTATGATTTCTTTTGTAATAATCTCTATAATTTTTCTATTCCGTAATTTTATTGTTATTATTTTTTTAATAGAAAATTCAGCTCTTATATTTGACGTAGAATTAATGAAAATTGGAAAAAATAGAGTTGAATTATAAAATATGATCAGTTGTTTTGCTATTCACCCCCAAATTGAAAATATTGAAAGAAAAGATGGTAATATCTGGCATTAATTAAAATACCTTTTTTTTTTATTATTCAAAAATATACAGCATTAATGACACCTTTTCAATTAAATTAAATTAAATCAAATAAAAGAAAAAAAAATAATATATATAAAAGAACACTAAAGAAAAGAAAATTTATCTTCATCACACAAAATAATATTAGTAAGATAATATTCTCTAGCAATGATGATCTCTATTAATATGTATCTATTTTTTATTATCTTATAATATCTAGAAACGATAATTAGGTTTTTGATTCATGTTTCGATTTCCTAATAGAAAAGATAAAGGAAAGAAAAAAAGAGAAAAAAAGCAAACATAAAACAAAATGAACAAACAAATTCAAAACATATTAATAAAATTATTATTGATTACCATTATGAATATTCTGATTCAAGCTTTCGTATGAAGATCCAATAGAACCAGAATCCAAATTTTGTTGTTGTTGTCCCGTATTACATTCCATAGCCGAAAGTCTTTGGTGTAATAATAAGACCATATCTTGAAGCTGAGTTATTTTTAAGAATATATTTGAAGATCATTATATTATCTATATTATTATCTATAATATTATCTCCATATTGTTATCTATAATATTATCTCCATATTGTTATCTATAATATTATCTCCATATTATTATCTATAATATTATCTCCATATTATTATCTATAATATTATTCTCTCATTATTCTCTCTCTATTTTCTCTATCTATTTTATCTATCTATTTTCTCTATGTGTGTGGGGGGGGGGGGG
>PQFF01000342.1:216637-221637 GCA_003547095.1 Diversispora epigaea
GGGGGGGGGGGGGGGGGGGGAACATAAAAATTAAACGATACCTTATTGATGGTCACTTGTTGCATTCTAGCACTCGGCAAAGTATGAACATCTGATGGTGTAGTATTAGGATCAATATATGCACCCAACGCGTATCTAATCAAAATTTTAATAAAGAGAAAGAAATCAAGTATTTAGAATAAAAGAGAATCAAAGTAGGATAAAAAAAGAAGTTAAATAAATAAATAATACTTACATTGTGATACCATCAAGATTGATAGTGTAAAGGTCACTTAGAAAGGAAAACTGTAGTTAATTATGTTATTAACCAAAAAGTTGAATTATGATGATGATTATGATCGTATCTTGAAATTTATTTATTTTTTTTTTATTTTTTTATGTAGGATAAAAATTATTTACCGTAAATAATCAAGTTTACGAGGTGTGGTACGCCAAACTTTACCAAGGATATTATTACATCCATCACAATACATTAACATATATGTACTTCCAACGTCAATTCCTTCCTTTGACCATAATAACTCCGTGCCAACCCTTACGTTATGTGGTTTGGCTGTTAATTAATAGTATTCATTTGTATATGTATGAATTAATAAATAATAATTCAATTTAATTAATTAATTAATTAATTAAGATAATAAATTTATTATAATGGTCGTTGTTGGTGTATTAAAAAAAAACGCGTCATTAAATTTTCTCTAACCGTATAATGAAATAGAGTTTAAATCTCTGTCTGCTGTAACCCACGCGAAAGAATCACCGACAATTACTTTACATTTCAAACATTGGAAAACCAACGGGCCCGTTAATTCGTGTTTTACGCGATCATGTTCAGGTATTGGCTTTGGTGTTTTAGGTTTACTGGTTTGTTCCTATTTGTTAAAGGTTGTGAATTTTAAATAAATGATATTTTAAATAATATTTTAAACAATATATTAAATAATATATTAACGATATTTTAATAATATATATTTTAATTATTTTAATAACGCGTGAAAAATAAATTGAGTGCGCAACCATTATAGACATCTGAATAAATCCGTATTTCTTTTTTTCTTGAAATCAAGAGTTATATATAAAACTGAATTGACCAATTAAATATCATTAAAAATACCATAAATATCGAGAATTTAATAAAAACTTATTACTTTTATTTCAACTTCAAGTCAAATTACGAAAATGTCGAAACCTTGTACGTTTTGTCTCCTCAATTTAGCTTTAAACGGATTTAATCAGACGTGTTGATTAATGTGAATTTGTTTTTTTTAAAGCCGCTACTTTTGGATTTGGTGGTGGTGGTGGTGGTCAACAGCAACCTTCACAACCATTTGGACAACAACAACAGCAGCAACAACAACAACAACAACAACAACAACAGCAACCACATGGTCAAGGTACTCTGTCCGAACAAGGAGGACAAAACTCTACTTCGATTTTTGGACAAACTGATAGTGGTACTTCTGGTTTTCGATCTTCTTGGCAAAATCCTGCAACTTCAAATGCGTTCGGATCAAATCCTTTCCAACAAAATAATACTTCTACCCCTTTTGGTGGAGGTGGAGGTGGAGGAAATTTATTCTCGCTCTCACAAAAAACACAACAACAAGCTCCCACACAACAAGGAACGCTTTTTAATAAAACGGATACTACACCCCAAATTGGGGGAGGAGGAGGTACAGGACCATTTGGTAATTTAGGATCATCTTCAGGATCTACAGCTTCAACTGTTACTCCAAATCTTGGAGGATTTTCCACTACAGCTACACCTGGTAGTGGTTTTTCTTCATTTGGCAAGACTCCAGTTGATACTAATAATAACAACATCAGCAAACCACAATTAACATTTGGGTTTAATAATAGTAATACTATTGGTAGTAATACTGGTTCTGGTGGTGGTCCATCATCATTATTTGATAAATCTGGTGGTGGTGGTGGTGGTGGCGGCGGTGGCGGTATTACTGGTGCAGGATTTTTTAAAGGTTTCGGTAGCAAACCTTCTACCACTACAACATCTACCGCCACTGCAAGTTTTTCTTTGTTTAATCAAACAGATGCTAATCAAAAAAGTCAACCTACCCTTGGTTTCGGTACATCTACAAATACTCAATCTACTTCATTATTTTCATCTACTTCATTTGGTTCAGCTGTTGGAGGTCTTGGTGCATTTGGTGGTTTAGGACAGGCAACATCAAATACAAATCAAGCAAATCAAACAAATCAAACAAATCAAACAAATCAAGCAAATCAAACAAATCAAACAAATCAAGCAAATCAAGCAAATCAAGCAAATCAAGCAAATCAAGCAAGTCAATCAACTCAGTCAACTCAAGCACAGGGTGGACTATCTTTTCCATCATTCAGTGGGTTTAATAAACCAGCAACATCTACTATACCTACCGGAGATCCATCTAAGATATCAAATCATCCTACTTTAGGAGGGGGAGGAGGAGGAGGTTCAAGTCTTTTTTCTAGACTTGGTAGTATTTCACAACCAACTCAATCAACTTCGTTAGCAGCTTCAAATTCAAATAATTCAAATAATTCTCTTGGAGGAATATTGAATCAAAATAGTACAACTATTTCCAATAAATTTGATACTTTAAAGACATCTTTACCAGGTGGAACATTATTTTCACAATCTACAGGTAATTTTACTTTTAAACAAATTATTCACTAGATAAATTAAAATAATAATAATTTAAATAATTAATTAATTAATTTAAATAATTTAAATAATTTAGTACAAAATAGATCTTCCGATATTAATATTCCAAAAACGACAATTCCAACTATTACCACACCCTTTGGTTCAATGACATCAACAGCATTAGGTCCAAAATCTCTTAATAATAGTTTACAACCAACGACTACTAAATCAACAGCCCCAATTCAATTAAGCAAACCACAAAACAGTATACCAATTTCTTCAACTTCAAAACCTTCAATTACAATACAATCAACAACACCAGCGAGAGTTCCTGATCAAATTCCATCTTGGTTAAAAAATAATACAATTGAAACTATAATTAATAAATGGTCAAAAGATTTAGAAAATTGTTCTAAAAAGTTTATGGAACAAGTTCGAGAAATTAATCAATGGGATCAAAAGATTATTGAAAATAATGGGAGGGTAAATATCAATTCTGTAATTAATACTAGTCGATATTATTTAAAAGATTTACTTATTAATTAATTGATTAATTTATTAATTGATTGATTTATTTATTTAGGTAACAAGACTTGGTAATCATATTAATAAAGCAAATTCAATTCAGGGTGAACTTGATATTGGGCTAACTACTATTGAAGCTCGACAAGAAGAACTTGAAAAATTATTACTTGAATATGAACAAAAATTTGCTGATCCCGCATTTGAATCAATGAAGCCATTGGATAGGGAAAGGGAAAAATCGTTAGTATTTTTATATCTATATCTATCTATATCTATCTATATCTATCTATATCTGTCTATCTATCTATCTATCTATCTATCTATCTATCCAATTTAACTTTAACCTATCATCATCTAATTTACTATATTTAAATCATATATCATAAATTAATCATAACACATTAGTTATTCACTAGCTGAATCGATTAATCAAGATCTTGACAATATGAATCAAACTCTATCCGACATGATTACTGATATGAACCGAAGCACTACATCATCAACCTATGGTCCCCGTGCATCATCATCAACTGATGAAGAACCGGAAGCGGGGCCAGATGAACCTGATGAAGATCCGGTAATTAATTTAATTGATTTTAATTATTAATTTACATATATCTATTAAACTAGTATTAACTAACTATTATAATCTATTGTTTATTTATTATTTATCTAGGTTGACGAAGTTGTTCGAATTCTTAATTCACATCTTACATCACTCCAATGGATTGATACAACAGCTAATCAACTTAGTGCGCGTGTTCAAGAGGCACAATCATTTATAGAACTCGCGACTAACAAAATGCAAGATGGAATGAATAATGGTGTTGGTCATTTTTGAATTAAAAAAAAATTGTGAAACATATATAGTTTTATTTTTGTTATTTTAATTGGTTGTGGTGCATATAATCTATATAAACTGGGAATTAAAATGTGATTAGAATTTTTGTATAATAAATAAAATAATAATAGTGATGTAATTATGACCTTATATTTTTTGTGTTAACCATTTTACAAAAATAAATTTACATTCTTTTCCTTTTTTTCAATTAATTTTCAACATTGTTCACATCTTCGCTTATATCCCTCCAAAAATATAATAATGATGCCAATAATTCAAATCAATTTCTTATACAAGACTCTCTTAATATTAATTTTAGGATTTTTTTTATTTTCCGTTAACAAATTAATATATCATGATAATATTATTATTTTTGATAATGTTAATACTCAAAAACTATCTTTGAATAATAATAATAATAATAATAAAAATAAAATTTCTGTCGAATTATTTGTTATGAGTCGTTGTTCGGATGCTATTATATGCGAAGCAATTTTTGATAAAGTTGGTATGCGTAAATTTAATTATATCTTTTAATCTTTTTTTCTTTATTGCTAATAATAATAATGATAATTTTTTATAGTAAGACAAGTGCATAATATTTCAATAACCACCACGGATTATATTGCAGTACTTGATGATTCCGCAAAATATGGCGCTCATTGTAAACATTCTAATATTGAATGTATTGGTAAATATTAATTATTTAATTATTTATTTTAATTAATTTAATTATTAATTTCATTTTATTTAATTAATAAATAATACTAACTCAAACGTCGTACGATATTAGGAAACATCCAAGAACTTTGTTTTCAACATATTTACCCTAATCAATCAATTTACTTTTCATTTCTCACTTGTCTGAATTCCGATTCATCAAGAGTTGGTACTAAACGTTGGGCGAAAAAATGTATCCAAGATGAATGTGGTTTGGATTATGATCCTATTGATAAATGTGTTAATAGTAATTTGGGTAAAGAATTA
>PQFF01000343.1:0-22095 GCA_003547095.1 Diversispora epigaea
CATCGTGCAACTCTATCATTTCCATCATCGTACGGCTCATCATTTGGATTCCCACGCCACACATTTTCCATGCTACTATCTTCGTACCATCTCACCAATTCCCCATCGTCACCACAATATTATGGTCCGGTGCACCTCGCCGGAAAAAGATACGATTTACACTAGTAACAAAGTTTGTTCAACAAGAATGACAGCTTGAAATTCCCACGATTTGTATAACATAACTAATGCCAAAATTTTTTTGCTTAACTATGCTTCCTTCTCCTTTAAAACGAATGATAATTAATATTTACAACTATTTTTCCGGAGCTAATTTCATAGAAAATGATCATCAAACACTTACATTACGCAAGCGAGTTGCTTAAGTGTTGGGTGTTGCTGAGAGAACAGTTGAAAGTGTGGTAGCAGACTGGAACAAGAATAATGACAGTACATTTACATCTTCAAAAATTCTTGGACGACCTAAATTTCAACCTGATGAAAATGTTGCAGAACTTTTGTGCACAAAAATTTTGAAGTGAATTAAGAAGACCGGAACTTTTTGAACTGGTTCAAATGAACAAAGAAAAGGTACCATTTTCTTGTGTTGAAATGGCAAACAATACAATCATCAAGTTTTTTTTGCTCCCCCTTATCACTGTGAACTTCAACCAATTAAAGGTATTTGGGCAGTTTAAAGGGTGAAGTTGCACGTTCGGGTCCACATATAAATCTTTTACCTATTTGAAATACGCTTTTAAACGCATTTAAAAATAAAATTAATTCACAAGTTATAGTTGGATTTTGGTGAAAAGCACTTAAAAATGCCAAGGAATATTTTGATTCCGATGAAAATATCAATATACAATTAATCAAAGAAGAAATTGATAACTATTATGATTCCGATGATGATGCATAATTTTCATTTAAAATTTATATATCATCTTCTGAACATGTATTGATATCATTTAAATTTTTAAAAAAAGAAGTTTACTTAATATAAAATTTTTTTATTAATATTTTTTTGAGGAGCAAATCTTTTTGCACCGGACTATATTTATAATTGAAATTAATTATTTTTATTTATCAAAATGCAAAAAAAAAACAAAAGTCACTTAAATTTCCTTAAATAATTAATTTTTAATAAATTATGATGTAATTTTTTTGGAATACATTATGGAAATATAGTATATACAAATTTCTGGATACTTAAAGAACAAAAAATTAATGAACACTTAATGAAAAATTATTTTTTATAGGGCTCAAGAAAGAATTGAATTGTTCTAACAGTGGAGGTTTGGTAATACGACGACTCCAGTTATTTCAGAGTATCTTCAAGAATTAGGATTGTATTTGTAATATTGTTAATCAGTCTTTCTTTTTTTTTTTTAAACAACATAATCAAATCTAACTGATGTAATTTCACGGGAGAAAATAATTTTTATTTTAATTTTTTTTCAAAAACTTTTTGTATCAATTAAACTAGAAATCAGATTGAATTATTTTTGTCGGTGATGATGATTAAGTCATGTAGAGCATTGAATTTATATATTATTATGTGGTATAATAAAACCACCATAAATATATCATATATATTGTATACCAAAATTAAAATCTTTGCTTTGTTTAATTTTAACAAAAATTAAAACTTTTGCTTCGTTGAAAATATTAAAAAAAATCAAACTTTTGATTCGTTAATATATAAACTATAGACTCTAAATTATTAGTTACTAAGTATAGAGATTTTATAGTAATATTCTATACTCAATTATATAATACATAGTCATAATTGCTTTAATTATTTTTATTTTTTATTTAAAAGCAAAAATTTTAAATTCTTATAAATAATGATAAATATTTAACACAACACAATCATATATAAAAATAAAATGTAATATGTGCATTATGATATTATGATGGTTACCATATCAGAAATTAATTACTATTAATTCGTTATTCCTTGACAAATGTATATTCATTAAATGAATTTTATATTATCCCTCCCTTATTTTGTTATCATCATCAAATAATTTTGCTATTATTTTTTTGACAAGCCATCACAAAATCTTATTGAACTTCTTAAAGATAAAGATGATTGCAATGTAGTCATTGAAGTTGAAAATAAGGAAAAATCGTTTACGGCACATTCCAACGTATTAAAATCCCGATCGTCTTATTTTCGAGAAAAACGAAAGCAATATTAAAATAATTATCAAGTCAGGTATTCCCGCTCAAATTTTTAATGTTATTCTTCAATAAGTTATTAACAACAATAATAAAAAATTATTACATAATTTATTTATTATTATTATTATTATTATTTATTTCGTTTATTATTTAAATACATTTATGAAAGAATTGTTGATCTAGAAAATTGTGAAACTAGATTTAATGTTAGTTGCTGCTGACGAATTTGAACTTGAGGAATAAACCAACGTATTAGAAACTCTTCTTATTGAACTAAGGGTTCTTGGTTGAGAACACATTTTTCTTTTATTTATCATTTTATTTTTAATAGGAACGACTACAAAAATTTAAAAATTTCTGTAATGATATTGTTGTAAAGTACTCAAACCTTATTTTTGATGCTACATAAAACGATTCTCGATAAACAACTTTGGAAAGAAACAAATCAGCATCTATTAATCCCTGACCGACCAGTAAGATCGACTATTTTGCTGCTAAGATCAATTTTGATTACAGAGTCGAATCTTTTTCGACAATCATTTCTGAAGCTGCATGGATTGACCGTAAGACAACTGCATATACTTTAACAAATATTCCATATAAATTTGAATTAATTCTACTTGGAACTCAAGATGGATTTGGGTACAAACATTTTGGAATATCTGCCATGGTCATGCTTTACGGTTGTTTTAGTAAAAGTTAAGGGAATTAATGAAATTATCGGAGGTTATAATCCTTTGGCATGGAATAACCCAATATTAAAGGAAAACAAAAGAAAGTTTTATTTTATTATTAAAAATGCTAATATTCCTAATTCAATTTTTAGCAGAATAAAAAATCTTCAATATGCAATCCGTAATATATATCCTAAGACTTTTCAATCATAAATTATGAAGTATTTAAGATTGTTAAGAGAACTATTATTTAAAAAGTTTTAGACTTTAGGAAAATAATAAAATATATTATATTTATTTTTTTTTATCTATCAATTTATGAATTTTTATATATTCTACTTTAATTAAATTATTAAATTAAATATTTTATATCTGCTAAAATTTAAATTGCATCGGTTTTATAGCAAGAATTAAAAATTGAAATCATATTAATTATAGTTTTAATTGATTAAAATTTATGATCAAGCAATTCATATACAATACAATAAATAATAAATCTCAGAAATGCACAATTTAAAAAAGAAAAAAGAAATATTAAACAACCACATATTTTTAAGTAAATAAAAAAAAAATATGCTTGATCATCCAGATATAGACAACGACGATAATATCATAAACAAAGCAATAAAATTAAAATTTATCTTAGTTCTTATGACAATGATAATGAAATCAGGAAATAAAAGAAGAAAATGAAATTTTCAAGAGAGATAAAATTACGTAATGATAAATTTAACAATCAGCAATATAGACAAATCATAGGATTTCGTTCTATCATTTATACAAATTAATATATGTTATTGAGCACGATAGCTAAATAACGAAACATAGCTAAAGCTGATCGCTCGATTAAATTTTTTAGAATTTTAATGAATGCAAAAAAATATATGAATAAAAAATAACGAATCAAATAATAACATACAAAAAAAGAAATTGATTGTCCAAACAAGCACCTTGGCATTTTTATCAAGGATATTAACTATGATTTTTTTTTCTATGTTCCAAAATCGATTTTTTTTATTAGTACATCAATTGTAGGGACTGAAGAAAATTTAAAAATGAATAAAATTATCATAATTGACATTTGTTGCTGTAACAATATTTTTTCATTTATTACTCGATGCTGTATCAAAAGCTTTTTTTTTCAATACATAAATAAAATAGTGTATATTCAATGAAATAGTAGTATAAATTTATGCGTTACATAAAATTCATAAGTGAAAGATTAACAGTTCTTGCAATTTAATAAAAATCAGCTGAAGAGAACTTAAACTGCATTTATATTTCAGAAAGCCTGAAGATTAATATAATTTTTTATTTCCTATGAAAATAAAAATATTTCCTCTCAAGTTTTTGGAATCATCAAAAAAGATATTAAAAATTAAAAAATTTGTTCTACCTTTTCTATTCTATTTACATTTTTTCTTTTATTTTTCCAGTTTTAATTGAGATATTTATTCTTATTTTTTTTAATATTAGATATAAATATTTATAAATTTTTTATCTTCTTCATCTGAAAATAATTAATTATTCATCTTATCTCTTGTCATCTCCTTAATTAGATATTACATAGGTGACTGTACATTATTATAATCAATTTTTATTGTATAGCAAAAGCTCGGGGAGGTGAATATTGACAAACAGTAGTAGTCGAGAAAATGACAACAAAAAATTCACCGAAAATTGGCCACCATATTGACTAATAGAGGAAATTAAAAAATAAATCTATAAATAAAGTTAAAAGTGTGATAACAACAATGGAACATTTTTGGGGCAGGGTTCCGATTTGTCATATTCCATTTATATCATTTCCCTGATAAGCTGCATTTATTTCCAATAACTATAAAAGTTATTCGTACACAAGATACAAAGAATAACACTTCCAAATATTACATTAACAAATGTTTGAAGAAGGTCAAGCATATGTTGCTTTGAGTGGATACTGCAGTTGGAATAATAAATCATATTTTAAACTAAAGATACCTATCGTAATATTTACAAGAGTTGCAACCAGTTGCAACTAATTACGCCAAAAGGAAAATTCAAATGCGACACTTTTTTTGAATTACTATCTTAAACATTTATAGTAAACAAATACTGCAAACAGTTTTAAGTATTACAATAGTCAATTAGGAATTTTATATTGTACCACAATAGAATTATAGTACTAAGTGATTTTTAACTCGATGCCGATATCATAAAATTTTAAATAATAATAATAAGGGGAGTACATGATTTAGAAAAATTCCTGGATGATTTCACTGATGATTTAGCGCGATAAGAAAATAATTCATTTGTTTATTTTTTATTGAAAAGAAATTTTTAATTAGTGGCATTTTCATAAAATCTAAATTATTATGAATTTTACCATATTAATTGATATAATTTAATAATTAATCATTTAAAAAAGCTATTATCTAGTATAAAATCTATAAAATTTATAAATATAATATATATTTATATAACGAAAGTGGCTCATCATTTGTACAAATGAATTGTCTTGATTATAGAATGTATAATAGAAAACATTCATAATTAAATTTTTCAAAGAATGTTGAATGTAACACTTCTACGAAGAAATTCTTAAGAAGGTACTAAATGCATTTATGAAGATTGGTTGACATGTACACCTTTATAATTCCAATTTTAGAAATGTGATTTCGGTGGCTGCATGGAACCATTATAAACCAATTTTGGAAAAAAAGGGTCATTCGTGCCAATCATATGAAATATTTTATTATTTGTAATAAAAAGGCAATGAAATTTTGAAGTTTGTTCTTTAAACTTTAAGTTTTTTTTTATAGCCTTTTTATATCATTTTTAAGAAATATATTCCATTTCAAACCTTTAATAAAAAAATCGAAAATTTTAAATTTAATAAACCTATTATTACATTAATCCACTGAACATCACGCACGAAAAATATATATTCCAATGGAAAATAAAAATAAAACTATAAATATTGAAGAGGAAGAATTCTGTCAGTACTTGAAATTAGCTGAAGAGGGTGCCAGTGATGCACAATATAAACTTGGACGGTTTTACTCAATTGGAATTGGAACCGTAAGAGATGAAGAAAAAGCATTTTAGTGGTATCTGAAATCAGCTGAAGGGGGAAGCAGTGATGGACAATACAATCTTGGATGCTGTTATGAAAATGGGCTTGGAACTACAAAAGATGAAGGGAAAGCATTCCAGTGGTACTTGAAATCAGCTGAAGGTGGAAACCTTAAGGGACAATTCAAACTTGGAACTTTTTATTTCAGTGGGATTGGAATCATAAAAGATGAAGAGAAAGCAATCCAGTATTACATGAAATCAGCTGAAGGGGGACACCTTAATGGGCAATTCTTTCTTGGGTGCTGTTATCATTACGGAATTGGAACCATTGAAAATGAAGAAAAAGCATTCCAGTGGTACCTAAAATCAGCTGAAGGAGGAAGCCAATTGGGATAATATAATACTGGTTATTGTTATCAAAATGGAATTGGAACCATAAAAGATGAAAAGAAAGCATTCCAATGGTACCTAAAATCAGCTGAAGGTGGAAACCTTATGGGACAATTCAATATCGGATGTTGTTATAACCATGGGATTGGAACAATAACAGACCATGCAAAAGCATTTCAATGGTACCTGAAATCAGCTGAAGGAGGAGATAAGGATGGACAACACAATATTGGATATTGTTATGAAAATGGAATTGGAACCACAAAAGATGAAGGTAAAGCATTCAAGTGGTACTTGAAATCAGCTGAAGGTGGAAACCTTAAGGGACAATGCAATCTTGGCCATTGTTATGAAAATGGGATTGGAACTAAAAAAGATGAAGAAAAAGCATTCCATTGGTACCTGAAATCATCTGAAGGAGGAAGCTATTTGGGACAATGTTATATTGGATATTGTTATCAAAATGGAATTGGAACCATAAAAGATGAAAAGAAAGCATTCAAGTGGTGACTGAAATCAGCTGAAGGTGGAAACCTTAAGGGACAATGCAATCTTGGCCACTGTTATAAAAATGGGATTGGAACTATAAAAGATGAAGAAAAAGCATTCCATTGGTACCTGAAATCAGCTGAAGGAGGAAGCTATTTGGGACAATTTTATATTGGATATTGTTATCAAAATGGAATTGAAACCATAAAAGATGAAAAGAAAGCATTCAAGTGGTACCTGAAATCAGCTGAAGGCAGAAACCTTAAGGGACAATGCAATCTTGGCCATTGTTATGAAAATGGGATTGGAACCACAAAAGATGAAGAGAAAGCATTCCAGTGGTACCTGAAATCAGTCAAAGGTGGAAACCTTAAGGGACAATGCAATCTTGGCCATTGTTATGAAAATGGAATCGGAACCACACAAGACGATGGGAAAGCATTCAAGTGGTACCTGAAATCAGCCGAAGGTGGAAACCTTAAGGGACAATTCAAACTTGGAACTTGTTATTCCAGTGGAATTGGAACCATAAAAAATGATTTAATAGCATTCCAGTATTACATGAAATCAGCTGAAGGGGGACACCGTAATGGGCAATACAATCTTGGATGCTGTTATCATTACGGAATTGGAACCAGAAAAAATGAAGAGAAAGCATTCCAGTGGTACCTGAAATCAGTCAAAGGTGGAAACCTTAAGGGACAATGCAATCTTGGCCATTGTTATGAAAATGGAATCGGAACCACACAAGACGATGGGAAAGCATTCAAGTGGTACCTGAAATCAGCCGAAGGTGGAAACCTTAAGGGACAATTCAAACTTGGAACTTGTTATTCCAGTGGAATTGGAACCATAAAAAATGATTTAATAGCATTCCAGTATTACATGAAATCAGCTGAAGGGGGACACCTTAATGGGCAATACAATCTTGGATGCTGTTATCATTACGGAATTGGAACCAGAAAAAATGAAGAAAAAGCATTCCAGTGGTACCTGAAATCAGCCGAAGGAGGAAGCCATTTAGGACAATATAATATAGGATATTTTTATCAAAATGGAATTGGAACCATAAAAGATGAAATGAAAGCATTCCAGTGGTACCTAAAATCAGCTGAAGGCGGAAACCTTATGGGACAATTCAATATTGGATATTGTTATAACTATGGGATTGGAACAATAACAGACCATGCAAAAGCATTTCTATGGTACCTGAAATCAGCTGAAGGTGGAAACCTTAAGGGACAATGCAATCTTGGCCACTGTTATAAAAATGGGATTGGAACTATAAAAGATGAAGGCAAAGCGTTCAAGTGGTACCTGAAATCAGCTGAAAGTGGAAACCTTAAAGGACAATGCAATCTTGGCCATTATTATGAAAATGGGATTGGAACCATAAAAGACGAAGAGAAAGCATTCCAGTGGTACCTGAAATCAGCCAAAGGTGGAAACCTTAAGGGACAATGCAATCTTGGCCATTGTTATGAAAATGGGATTGGAACAATAACAGACCACGCAAAAGCATTTCAATGGTATCTAAAATCAGCTGAAGGTGGAAACCTTAAGGGACAATTCAAACTTGGAACTTGTTATTCCAGTGGAATTGGAACCATAAAAAATGATTTAATAGCATTCCAGTATTACATGAAATCAGCTGAAGGGGGACACCTTAATGGGCAATACAATCTTGGATTCTGTTATCATTACGGGATTGGAACCAGAAAAAATGAAGAAAAAGCATTCCAGTGGTACCTGAAATCAGCTGAAGGAGGAAGCCATCAATATTGGATGTTGTTATAACTATGGGATTGGAACAATAACAGACCATGCAAAAGCATTTCAATGGTATCTAAAATCAGCTGAAGGTGGAAACCTTAAGGGACAATTCAAACTTGGAACTTGTTATTCCAGTGGAATTGGAACCATAAAAAATGATTTAATAGCATTCCAGTATTACATGAAATCAGCTGAAGGGGGACACCTTAATGGGCAATACAATCTTGGATTCTGTTATCATTACGGGATTGGAACCAGAAAAAATGAAGAAAAAGCATTCCAGTGGTACCTGAAATCAGCTGAAGGAGGAAGCCATCAATATTGGATGTTGTTATAACTATGGGATTGGAACAATAACAGA
Organism: Diversispora epigaea; assembly: GCA_003547095.1. NCBI lineage: Eukaryota > Fungi > Glomeromycota > Glomeromycetes > Diversisporales > Diversisporaceae > Diversispora > Diversispora epigaea. The sequence goes on from PQFF01000343.1 coordinate 8,911, forward strand.
CCATGCAAAAGCATTTCAATGGTACCTGAAATCAGCTGAGGGAGGAGATAAGAATGGACAACACAATATTGGATATTTTTATGAAAATGGAATCGGAACCACAAAAGATGAAGGGAAAGCATTCAAGTGGTACTTGAAATCAGCTCAAGGTGGAAACCTTAAGGGACAATTCAAACTTGGAACTTGTTATTTCAGTGGGATTGGAACCATAAAAGATGAAGAGAAAGCAATCCAGTATTACATGAAATCAGCTGAATGGGGACACCTTAATGGGCAATACAATCTTGGGTGTTGTTATCATTACGGAATTGGAACCAGAAAAAATGAAGAAAAAGCATTCCAGTGGTACCTGAAATCAGCTGAAGGAGGAAGCCAATTGGGACAATATAATACTGGATATTGTTATCAAAATGGAATTGGAACCATAAAAGATGAAAAGAAAGCATTCCAGTGGTACCTAAAATCAGCTGAAGGTGGAAACCTTATGGGACAATACAATCTTGGATGTTGTTATGAAAATGGAATTGGAACCGCAAAAGATGAAGGGAAAGCATTCCAGTATTATCTGAAATCAGCTGAAGGAGGAAACCATATGGGACAAAATAATCTTGGACATTGCTATCGTTTTGGGATTGGAACTGCAAAAGATGAAAATAAAGCATTCCAGTGGTTTCTGAAATCAGCTGAAGGAGGAGAGAAATTTGGACAAAGTTCAATTGAATATTTTTATCGAAATGAAATTTCATATGTTAAAAAAAAGCGGAATAAATTAGAACATCAATGCATTAAATGTGAAAATTTAAATCAACTAAATAATGCATGTTCAGATTGTAAACTTATAGAAATTCCAGAATGGACTAGTGGTAATAATGATGTTGATAATATTATTCAAATGACTCAATCAGATGAAAATGCAAATGAATGGGAAATTTGGAGATGGATAGATTATAATAAATTGAAAAACATAGAATTTTTAGCTGAAGGAGGGTTTGGAAGTATTTGGAAAGCTGAATGGATAGATATGCCTGAAGAAGTATTTGAATTTTATAAATCAAATCAAGTTGCTTTGAAGAAACTTAAGAATTCACAAGAAATTAATTTGGAATTTTTGAAAGAGGTAAAGATTTAATATATCAGTATATCGATATGTTTTCATATAATATATAATATATTTATATTATTTTAATTTTTATAACTATAGTTAACTGCAAATTTCCAATGTCGTGATAAATATGTTTTACCAATTTTGGGTATAACCCAAGATTCAATGACAAAAGAATATGCAATAGTTTTACGATATATGAAAAATGGAAATTTGAGAGAATTTCTTAATCAAAATAAATCATTACCTTGGATTGAGCGATTATGGTTATTGAATTCTTTTATTAGTGGATTAAAAGTCATTCATAGTAAAGGGTTTGTCCATAGTGATCTTCATCCTGGAAACCTAATGATAACTGAAGCACATAATAATTCAAAATATAAATTCATAAGATTAGGAGATTTAGGATTATGTAGATTAGCAAATGAAACCTCATCATCTGGGGCATATGGTGTATTGCCATTTATTGCACCTGAGGTATTGAATAAATATCAATATTCACAAGCTTCAGATATTTATAGTGTTGGAATTATTATGTGGATCATTTCAACAGGAAAAATACCATTTGCTAACAGAGCATATAATGCAGAATTATCTGTTGATATTTTCAATGGACTTCGACCAAAAATTAGTGACAATATACCTCAATGTTATGCAGAATTGATGGAATTGTGTTGGCATAAAGATCCAACTGAGCGTCCAAGTGCTGAAATGATTTATATTAGATCAGAAAATTGGATCAATGAGTTGTTGTATGATTTAAAAACAGACAATTCACTTATGTTTTTAAATGCAGAACAAAAAATGCAAGATGGATATGAAGATGAAGATTTATCTTCTATTGAAACTACTCATGCTGAAGCATACATTACNATTTCCAATGTCGTGATAAATATGTTTTACCAATTTTGGGTATAACCCAAGATTCAATGACAAAAGAATATGCAATAGTTTTACGATATATGAAAAATGGAAATTTGAGAGAATTTCTTAATCAAAATAAATCATTACCTTGGATTGAGCGATTATGGTTATTGAATTCTTTTATTAGTGGATTAAAAGTCATTCATAGTAAAGGGTTTGTCCATAGTGATCTTCATCCTGGAAACCTAATGATAACTGAAGCACATAATAATTCAAAATATAAATTCATAAGATTAGGAGATTTAGGATTATGTAGATTAGCAAATGAAACCTCATCATCTGGGGCATATGGTGTATTGCCATTTATTGCACCTGAGGTATTGAATAAATATCAATATTCACAAGCTTCAGATATTTATAGTGTTGGAATTATTATGTGGATCATTTCAACAGGAAAAATACCATTTGCTAACAGAGCATATAATGCAGAATTATCTGTTGATATTTTCAATGGACTTCGACCAAAAATTAGTGACAATATACCTCAATGTTATGCAGAATTGATGGAATTGTGTTGGCATAAAGATCCAACTGAGCGTCCAAGTGCTGAAATGATTTATATTAGATCAGAAAATTGGATCAATGAGTTGTTGTATGATTTAAAAACAGACAATTCACTTATGTTTTTAAATGCAGAACAAAAAATGCAAGATGGATATGAAGATGAAGATTTATCTTCTATTGAAACTACTCATGCTGAAGCATACATTACAAGTAAACCTTTACCTTCTGTTGATTTTAACATAGATAATCTGGTTGCGAGATTAAAATTGTTTGAAGAATAATATGTCTATCTCACTAATTTTCAGCTAAATCTGTAATGCCAATTAATTAAAAGAAATTTCTTAATTTATTGGCTATTTCCAAGTTGTAAATTACATACAGTTTATCCCATTTTGACTAGTTTATATTATTTTTGAGAATTCTAATTTTATATATATATGAATTACGTGATTTGTATTTTTTATGAAACCAAGTAAATAAATATTTTTATTTATGATATGTCTTTACTACTTTTCTGTCAACTTAAAATGTATTGTGCAAAAATTTTAAGATAATTGTTCATGTTCAAATTACAGTATTTAATAAATTAAATATGAATATTCAGAGTAATTCGATAACTAATATAGGATTGCATTTTTGATATTGTTAATCGGACATTCAAAAAGCAATCCGAAAAATTAGAAGAAATATGGACTTAAAAAGTGCTAATATATTCAGTGAGATGAGAATTAATTAATTGTCTTGGGATCATTTTTTTAATGAAGATAATACTTAATTAGATCTAACTGAAAAAATTTATGTAGAAAAAAATAAATAAATAGATTTATAATTTTTTTCACCATTATTTTGTTCTTTATCCATTATTAAAATATTATTTAAGCTTGTTATTTAAATTTATGTAAATATGCATAAAATCAACATTTTTATGCAAGAGCAAATGCAAAATATGGCAGGATTCTTTCTAAATACTCAAAGATGTTAATACAAAATTCTTAAATAAAATTGTGAAATGATTACGTCAAAATTAAAAATAATTATTGACATAATCATAAACTAAAACTAAATTAATAATTATTCGTCCAATTTCTATACTTTCTATCCCTTTGTAAATATGTTTTGCCTTCACAAACTTTTTATTTTTTTATTCATTTTTTTATAAATGTATACTTGTAATAATTTTTTTAATAGATATAGTATTTCTATTAACCATGCTTGTAGAATGTTTTTCCAATTTTTATTTTTGAGCTTCGATAATGTTTCCTTATTATATTTCATGTAAATATGTTTTCTCGTCTAGCCACTTCGTCACTCAATTTATTACTAACCTTTATTATTTTGATCATCTTTCATTTATAATTTCAAGTCTAACTTTCATCTTATTGTTATCTAATAGTTACTTTTTCGCTAGAATTTTTACTTTAATATTTTCTTCTAGATATTTTTTTCAAATAGGTTCTTCATTATTTTTTTACTAAATTTACTTTTTACTAATATTTTCATATATTAACCACGCTAGATATTTCTACTCAATTTTACTTTCATTTTTATTACTAACATCGATTTTTTTGACAATAGTTTTTGCTCTTTTTTGTGCTTCTTTGTGCTTCGTTAATTTTATTTTTAATACTATTAACACCAACATCATTCTTTTGATATCAATTTTGAGTTTCGCTCCTTGCTCGCTATTGTTATTACTAACATCAATTTTGACAATAATTATACTTTCAGAAATACTACTCTACTCCTCAACATTGCTTCTTATGCCATCAACTTCATGCTTCAACATTGATGAAAAATTACCTAAAGATAAATATATTTCCCATCATATTTTTATTGGAATAAATTCACTAATCTTTCTTTTTTTCAATGCTTATAACCGATCTTTAATATTACCTTAAAAATACATCATTATATTCTTAAGTTAAATTTAATGATGTTAATGAAAATTAAAAATAATTCTTACCGAAACGTTTTAGATAACGTTAATGATGGTTTTGATACTATACTTATTACTACATTTTTACTGAAAATATTTTTTATCAAATAAAATTATTTCACGCCAAAGTAATTATGTAATTTGTATAGTTGTTAAATATTTTATTCATTGAGTGTTTAGTATTTATCATTGTTGTTATTATTAATATTCTTAAATTTTCTTTTAAATTTCAATAAAATATTCAATAAAATAAGCTTATACTAATACATATATATATATGTTTATTTGTCTTTGATACTAATTCGATATTTTCAATATTCGTGCTAAAAATACATATAAAAGCAAAAATATAAATTATAAATTAGAAGATATTGTAAATTTGTATTATTATTATTATTGTCATCAAAAATGGAAAAATGAAAGAATAAAAAATATTAATTAAAATTCATATGCCTATAATATATCTTTCCATAATTAATTGGTTCACCATCATATTAAATATTAAATTAAGACTTTAATGAAAAATATTCTTTTTTACTTGCATTTTGATATTATTATTTTTATTTAGTTTTACCCTTTACCATTCATATTCAAAATGAGTCCCACGATGAGAATATTTTTATACTGTTCCTTTAACTATTTACATTATAATTTTTCTATAAAAATTTATTGTATTAGGATTTATTAAATCATATAAATTCAAAAAAAAACTCCCAATGATTTTTTCATTTAAGAAAAAATTAAGAAATTGTTTTTTTCACTAGTAATTTTTTGATCTAATTTTAATTCTTCATATAAGTTCGGGGAGGCGAATATTGACAAATAGTAGTATTTGCCAAAAAATTGATCGAAGAAATGATCACAAAAAATAAATATATATAAAGATTTCAAAAATTATATCATTTCCCTGATAATTATTTCCAATAAAAGTTAATCGTACACAAGGTACAAGTAATAATACTTCCAAATGGTTCATTAAATTTAAATCAAAAATGTAGATAATAAATCAAACAAAAATGGCGACGAAGTCGTCCAATTAAATATTCTGTAGCCATCACTGAGTTACAGTTTAGATTTATAAAAGGAAACGAGGATCTTATGTGTATAGCAGAAGGAAAGCCTCGTAACGTCGAAATCGGTTACCTTCAGAATATTATGCAATTAGAAAGTGCATACCATACAAATAAGAAGAAGCGTACAGCAGATGAAGCTTTCAAGGATGAATACGATTATCTTTACGAAATAGTTTCTACAGGTACTTATAGATTTTAATATCATATAATCCCCGCAATAGATTTTTTGGTTGTGCCACAGCCGATTTATAAATTTATTTTTTATTGTGAAACAATGTGGCTCTGCCTCTAGCTACGGAATGGCATTTCATTGTTTTTGCTACTGATGGGATCTATTGCACCAGTAAAAGTGAATATCGAATTAATCTTTCCAAAACGGCACTTAAAAAAGATCTAGAATCTACGAGAGAGGACGTGAACCAAGTATTGGGTGTTATTGTTGGATTATTAAAAGATAGAATTAGTGTTGATAATTCCCCAGCCAGTAAGAAGGCTAGGATCAAAAAATTTACCGAAAAATAACGGGTAGATAGATTTTCTGCTTCACATTTACTTTGTAATTTATTTTATAGCAATAAAGACTTTTTGCCAACGTCAACATGATTGGCCGATTTAACTACGTCAGTTTTACTAATACATAAGCGCATTGACAAAATCTGGTATGGGGTATAGATCAACGGTAAGGATTATATATTGATCATCTATACAAATATTCTAATTTTGGATTATATCGGAGCAGAGCTTTTTTTGCGAAATAAATACACTTTCCCTAAAAGATAAGATGTCTATACTAAATCAAATAAACTGTTACGTGGTTTTGGTGTTGTATTACTTTCATTTAGTTACAAAGTGGTTAATTCATATCTAAGAATGAGGATCGAAAGTGAGGCTATTACAAAATGAAAATTAATTAGGTTTAGTTTGAAGATCAAATAATATAAAATTTTGATTATTCTGCAGTATTCTCTGTAATACATAATTTTATTTTTATACAAATAATAAAGCAATAACGCTTTAGCGTGATTTTTTACATAACTATTTTTTTCGTGTGATGTGGTGAATATGGGATGCGAAGTGAGCGTGTATGCTAATATTTCTCGATCAAGTTTCATTACAACGAAGTTATCGATTCAGAATTTGAAATGCGCAGTACCATTCTTTCGGTACCAATTATATAGTTCGTCATCATGTACTCAATGAATTTTATATAATAAAACCCCTTTGTCGAGTCAGGATTATAGGGGATCACAACTTCATCGGGATAGCGTTAAATTCTTTTTATTGTTAAATTAAGGAGGAGCCGTTGATCAGATTTTCGTGATGCGATCATATTAACGTAATTCCCCCAAAAGCGTATACCAAAATCGATCCTGCAAATTATATAAAAAGGTGACACCCGGTTAGTGAATCTTTTTATTCGCCTTGTGCAAATATAAGCAAAAATCAAGCAAAAAATCAAACGAAAATTCTAATAAAATTTCAAAACCTACCATTATTTGCATCATCGATATTTACAACCAAACGAACTCGTATATTCTGCATAATAATAAGGTATTGTTCGGGTTAGCTTCTTGAAACATGTCATCAAGATGCTAATCGATTTTCCCTCCTCTATAGATGTTCCAAAACAAGCCGGATATATTACTCTTCTTGTTATACATCGGCATTTTGATCTTCGCCAAGAAAAATCTTTGACAATCATCACGCGTATCATGGACGCAGTATCACAAAAATAAATTCACGTGATGAAATATTATCTTATCTAATCAAGATAATCAGCACAATAAAAAGCATCTTCACGTGCCGAATTCTTAATACATAATCTGAGACGAAAATTTACAAGAAATCTGAAAGAGCAAAGAAATAACTTGATGCTGGGACTCGCATTAAATGGCCTAGGATCCGCGTACTCCCTCCCTCTTTGATAGCTTCCCCAGTATCACCAGAACCATTTTCACCCCACATGATATGCTTCAGGGGTTAGGGTTAGGGTTTATCAGGGGTAGTGTATTTATCACCGTGTATCACACTCTTCGAATATCGATTTTTATTAAACATTCTGGGGACTTAGAATTTTTTTACTTGTGGAAATCATATTCGTCACCCACATTTGTCACCTGTGAAAAATAACACGTGAAATATTTCTGGTCACCGTCCAAACTATGGTCCAATCAAAATTTGCCCTTATGTAAAATATCACGTGGGAGTGAAAATGGTTCTGGTGATACTGGGTTAGCTCTCTTTGATAGCATCATACATTTCATTTGCTTCTCTAGCATTTTCTGATTAGTTAAAACCATCAATAAAGTTTCGTCCATTTGCAAAAAACCGTTACCATTGGTAACGATCAGAATCATGTGACTTCAAAATATATCTGCGAAAAAAAAACGTAACTGATCAAACTGATCAATTATCAATCTGTACGACCATTACCCTCTATTGCGAAAAATATTCTTCCATCTTCCATTTACCATCCGTTGTAATACAAAATGTCTAATGCTGGAACGCCTATTAATATTTGGTGTATCGTTCGTGAAAATCGTTCCGTTTTCAAAATTACTATTGGAGAGGCTAACGATCTTATCGACCTTAGAAAAGTTATCAAGGAGGAGAAACCAATTTANACTTAGAATTTTTTTACTTGTGGAAATCATATTCGTCACCCACATTTGTCACCTGTGAAAAATAACACGTGAAATATTTCTGGTCACCGTCCAAACTATGGTCCAATCAAAATTTGCCCTTATGTAAAATATCACGTGGGAGTGAAAATGGTTCTGGTGATACTGGGTTAGCTCTCTTTGATAGCATCATACATTTCATTTGCTTCTCTAGCATTTTCTGATTAGTTAAAACCATCAATAAAGTTTCGTCCATTTGCAAAAAACCGTTACCATTGGTAACGATCAGAATCATGTGACTTCAAAATATATCTGCGAAAAAAAAACGTAACTGATCAAACTGATCAATTATCAATCTGTACGACCATTACCCTCTATTGCGAAAAATATTCTTCCATCTTCCATTTACCATCCGTTGTAATACAAAATGTCTAATGCTGGAACGCCTATTAATATTTGGTGTATCGTTCGTGAAAATCGTTCCGTTTTCAAAATTACTATTGGAGAGGCTAACGATCTTATCGACCTTAGAAAAGTTATCAAGGAGGAGAAACCAATTTATTTTGCTAAAGTTGATCCCGACGAACTAATTCTGTGGAGGGTCAACGTTGCTTCGAGTATACTTAGGAATAAGGACACTCCTATTGAGACTTATTTAAACGACAAATTAGAAGAACCAACTGATACGGTTGGAGACACATTTAATAACTTTGGAGGAAGTAATATTCGAGTTGTTGTCGAAGTTCCCGGTAAGTGAATCGTAATAAATTAGTCAACGCGAGTGAACGCGATACTTTTTTGATAGCTGTTATCAAATATTGATTTATACTTCTTTCCTTCCTACTGCGCTTTGTAGAGGGCTGGAAGTCATACACCGCCTCTGATGGTCACTCCGTAGAATTGCCATCCCAAATAATTGACATGCTTGAAAGTAACAAATTCGTACCTGATCTGCGCATTAATTTTAAAACTGCCTTCCGGAACCTTCATGTTGGCCAATCAATTACCCTACCACATCTTGGCCAGGGACCTAAACATTTCGCTAAAGGATATCAAGGAAGGACATTGCTTGTCACTAAACAGATGATTGACATATGGGACGAGCTTTCAGTAGATAGTGACCATTCAATCAAGCGTGTTCTTTCAGGCCCAATGGGCGTGGGAAAATCATATATTTCCTACTTCCTTGCATCTAAAGCTTATGCTGAAGAATGGCCGGTGCTCTACATCGCAGATGCATCTGATCTTAATGTAGAATCATCAGATAAAGCAGGAGCGGTGATTTGCAAATACTTCCTGGCACTTAATAAAGATATTTTGACTGCCTCCGAGCTTAAGAAGATTGTGCAATTTGCTAGCGATCGTAATCCTCAACAGGTTTTGGTTACCGTCGGTGAAGAAATTATAGACTTAATCAAATTAGCAGATCGCAATGCTCTATTAATTGTTGACGAACATGGTGCATTATTTGAAGAAGATCCTCCAGTACCCAAAAGACTTCCGATTTTAGGTCCTTTGATGAATCTTAATTATTGGGGAGAACATTACAAATTTGCACGTGTAATCTTTACGGGACTGCACATGCTAAGTATGAAAGAGAACATATAAAAAATGGACATAAACAGGAATGTATGATCTTTGTTGGTCCAATACAGAGCGATGTATTTGATGAATTGTTACAGTTGCATTCTGTCCTAAAGGAACCAAGCATCAAAGAAGAAGTGAAAAAGGTTACGAATTGTGTACCACGTGAAGTTATGCATCTAGTTAAATATGTCGATTCACTCGAAATCACCATTACTAGTGTAAGCAGTTTTCGACAAGCACTAAAAATTTTTGAGAATGACCGGGCTGGCGAAATTTTAATTTTGGCTCAACAATATTATAATGTTCTTCAAACAAATGAAAGAATCCGTTACTATGAATCCCTCACAAGCATGTTTCTTCCTAGTAGACCCACTGTGCGGTTTGATTGGAAGTTCTTAGATCTTGGATTAATTTATCGGTATAAGGAAAAAGGGATTACTCATTACTTCCCTCTATGCCCATCTGCTCGGAAAGCTCTATTAAAAATGTATATGTCATTTGACTTACCTGAAAATATAAAAAATCAACTCAATATAGGAAATCTGAACGGAGATCAATTTGAGGAAGTCTTATTCAATCGACTTGTGTGCAAATCTAACACAACAATACAACTCAATACAACGGACCTCAATAATAATAATAGAAGTGTTGTTACGCTCCAGTTTGATGACTATGCTATGATCAAGTCTCCTGCCTTATCCCTTGGACCTGGTTCTGATAGAGTCTTAAGTCACGGCTTTGACAGATATCCCCGATTCGATTTCATGCTCGGACCTATATTCATACAGGTATCTGTCAGTGACTTCGTAACACACAACAGCAAAACATCAACGAACATCGGGAAAGCATTTGAAAGAATGTCTGCACAAGCTGGTATCTCTCAAATGCAAATTAATGGAAGAAACCAAATCGAGATGTATTTGGATGAGATGTATGGTCCTGGCCATTCTGCTATAATAGATTCACAAAATAGGTTTGTTGTTACCAGAAATGGCACACGCGTGCCTGGATTTCGTATTGTCTATATTCGAGGTAGTCCTGGAATTCCCAATCACTCGAGAAAAGTTCGTGAATTCCCTGATGTAGCACATGTCACCTTTGAGGAAATCACGGGACAGAAGAATGAAGTTATGGAGAAGTTTGAGTAAAGTTAAGTTCATCAGGAAGTTTTTTTAACCGTAAATTTACGCAATTTTGCGTAATTCTTGCGTAAATTTGCGTGGGTATCGTAAATTTATGAATTGTAATACATATTTTTCGCAAAATTTTACGTAAATTTATACGGATCGTAAAATTGCGAAATAAATTGCGCAATTTTAAGAAAACAAATTGTGCAATTTTACATAAATTTACGAAAATATTACGACGCAAGAATTACGCAAAATTGCGTAAATTTACGGTTAAAAAAACTTCCTGATGTTAGGTTGTTTGTGGAAATGAGTGAAAGTTGTGAAGTTTATAAATATGAATGAAGTTGAGTGAATTTGAGTTTGAAGTTAAGTGAAATTGTAGAAGCATCTTTCTTCTGATAAAATTATCAATTTGGTTAATTAATTGAATCACTAAATTGCTAAGAAAATTACCGCGTTTTTCAAAATAATGTGCTCTCTTATTTTTAGTAGCTAAACTTTTTTATTTTTATTATTTAAAATTTTGTGATATCGGATGTACATTCTGGAATATTAATTCTTATTGTGTCACCATAAATCTAAACTGTAACTCAGTGATGGCTACAGAATATTTAATTGGACGACTTCGTCGCCATTTTTGTTTGATTTATTATCTACATTTTTGCATTTAAATTTAATGAACCATTTGGAAGTATTATTACTTGTACCTTGTGTACGATTAACTTTTATTGGAAATAATTATCAGGGAAATGATATAATTTTTGAAATCTTTATATATATTTATTTTTTGTGATCATTTCTTCGGTCAATTTTTTGGCAAATACTACTATTTGTCAATATTCGCCTCCCCGAACTTATATGAAGAATTAAAATTAGATCAAAAAATTACTAGTGAAAAAAACAATTTCTTAATTTTTTCTTAAATGAAAAAATCATTGGGAGTTTTTTTTTTGAATTTATATGATTTAATAAATCCTAATACAATAAATTTTTATAGAAAAATTATAATGCAAATAGTTAAAGGAACAGTATAAAAATATTCTCATCGTGGGACTCATTTTGAATATGAACGGTAAAGGGTAAAACTAAATAAAAATAATAATATCAAAATGCAAGTAAAAAAGAATATTTTTCATTAAAGTCTTAATTTAATATTTAATATGATGGTGAACCAATTAATTATGGAAAGATATATTATAGGCATATGAATTTTAATTAATATTTTTTATTCTTTCATTTTTCCATGACAATTATAATAATAATACAAATTTACAATATCTTCTAATTTATAATTTATATTTTTGCTTTTATATGTATTTTTAGCACGAATATTGAAAATATCGAATTAGTATCAAAGACAAATAAACATATATATATATGTATTAGTATAAGCTTATTTTATTGAATATTTTATTGAAATTTACAAGAAAATTTTAACATAAGAATATTAATAATAACAACAAATATAAATACTAAACACTCAATGAATAAAATATTTAACAACTATACAAATTACATAATTACTTTGGCGTGAAATAATTTTATTTGATAAAAATATTTTCAGTAAAAATGTAGTAATAAGTATAGTATCAAAACCATCATTAACGTTATCTAAAACGTTTCGGTAAGAATTATTTTTAATTTTCATTAACATCATTAAATTTAACTTAAGAATATAATGATGTATTTTTAAGGTAATATTAAAGATCGGTTATAAGCATTGAAAAAAAGAAAGATTAGTGAATCTATTCCAATAAAAATATGATGGGAAATATATTTATCTTTAGGTAATTTTTCATCAATGTTGAAGCATGAAGTTGATGGCATAAGAAGCAATGTTGAGGAGTAGAGTAGTATTTCTGAAAGTATAATTATTGTCAAAATTGATGTTAGTAATAACAATAGCGAGCAAGGAGCGAAACTCAAAATTGATATCAAAAGAATGATGTTGGTGTTAATAGTATTAAAAATAAAATTAACGAAGCACAAAGAAGCACAAAAAAGAGCAAAAACTATTGTCAAAAAAATCGATGTTAGTAATAAAAATGAAAGTAAAATTGAGTAGAAATATCTAGCGTGGTTAATATATGAAAATATTAGTAAAAAGTAAATTTAGTAAAAAAATAATGAAGAACCTATTTGAAAAAAATATCTAGAAGAAAATATTAAAGTAAAAATTCTAGCGAAAAAGTAACTATTAGATAACAATAAGATGAAAGTTAGACTTGAAATTATAAATGAAAGATGATCAAAATAATAAAAGTTAGTAATAAATTGAGTGACGAAGTGGCTAGACGAGAAAACATAT
>PQFF01000343.1:22669-51060 GCA_003547095.1 Diversispora epigaea
AAAAATATTTTCAGTAAAAATGTAGTAATAAGTATAGTATCAAAACCATCATTAACGTTATCTAAAACGTTTCGGTAAGAATTATTTTTAATTTTCATTAACATCATTAAATTTAACTTAAGAATATAATGATGTATTTTTAAGGTAATATTAAAGATCGGTTATAAGCATTGAAAAAAAGAAAGATTAGTGAATCTATTCCAATAAAAATATGATGGGAAATATATTTATCTTTAGGTAATTTTTCATCAATGTTGAAGCATGAAGTTGATGGCATAAGAAGCAATGTTGAGGAGTAGAGTAGTATTTCTGAAAGTATAATTATTGTCAAAATTGATGTTAGTAATAACAATAGCGAGCAAGGAGCGAAACTCAAAATTGATATCAAAAGAATGATGTTGGTGTTAATAGTATTAAAAATAAAATTAACGAAGCACAAAGAAGCACAAAAAAGAGCAAAAACTATTGTCAAAAAAATCGATGTTAGTAATAAAAATGAAAGTAAAATTGAGTAGAAATATCTAGCGTGGTTAATATATGAAAATATTAGTAAAAAGTAAATTTAGTAAAAAAATAATGAAGAACCTATTTGAAAAAAATATCTAGAAGAAAATATTAAAGTAAAAATTCTAGCGAAAAAGTAACTATTAGATAACAATAAGATGAAAGTTAGACTTGAAATTATAAATGAAAGATGATCAAAATAATAAAAGTTAGTAATAAATTGAGTGACGAAGTGGCTAGACGAGAAAACATATCTACATGAAATATAATAAGGAAACATTATCGAAGCTCAAAAATAAAAATTGGAAAAACATTCTACAAGCATGGTTAATAGAAATACTATATCTATTAAAAAAATTGTTACAAGTATACATTTATAAAAAAATGAATAAAAAAATAAAAAGTTTGAAGGCAAAACATATTTACAAAGGGATAGAAAACATAGAAATTGAACGAATAATTATTAATTTAGTTTTTATGATTATGTCAATAATTATTTTTAATTTCGACGTAATCATTTCACAATTTTATTTAAGAATTTTGTATTAACATCTTTGAGTATTTAGAAAGAATCCTGCCATATTTTGCATTTGCTCTTGCATAAAAATGTTGATTTTATGCATATTTACATAAATTTAAATAACAAGCTTAAATAATATTTTAATAATGGATAAAGAACAAAATAATGGTGAAAAAAATTATAAATATATTTATTTATTTTTTTCTACATAAATTTTTTCAGTTAGATCTAATTAAGTATTATCTTCATTAAAAAAATGATCCCAAGACAATTAATTAATTCTCATCTCACTGAATATATTAGCACTTTTTAAGTCCATATTTCTTCTAATTTTTCGGATTGCTTTTTGAATGTCCGATTAACAATATCAAAAATGCAATCCTATATTAGTCATCGAATTACTCTGAATATTCATATTTAATTTATTGAATACTGTAATTTGAACATGAACAATTATCTTAAAATTTTTGCACAATACATTTTAAGTTGATAGAAAAGTAGTAAAAACATATCATAAATAAAAATATTTATTTACTTGGTTTCATAAAAAATACAAATCATGTAATTCATATATATATAAAATTAGAATTCTCAAAAATAATATAAACTAGTCAAAATGGGATAAACTGTATGTAATTTACAACTTGGAAATAGCCAATAAATTAAGAAATTTCTTTTAATTAATTGGCATTACAGATTTAGCTGAAAATTAGTGAGATAGACATATTATTCTTCAAACAATTTTAATCTCGCAACAGATTATCTATGTTAAAATCAACAGAAGGTAAAGGTTTACTTGTAATGTATGCTTCAGCATGAGTAGTTACAATAGAAGATAAATCTTCATCTTCATATCCATATTGCATTTTTTGTTCTGCATTTAAAAACATAAGTGAATTGTCTGTTTTTAAATCATACAACAACTCATTGATCCAATTTTCTGATCTAATATAAATCATTTCAGCACTTGGACGCTCAGCTGGATCTTTATGCCAACACAATTCCATCAATTCTGCATAACATTGAGGTATATTGTCACTGATTTTTGGTCGAAGTCCATTTAAAATATCAACAGATAATTCTGCATTATATGCTCTGTTAGCAAATGGTATTTTTCCTGTTGAAATGATCCACATAATAATTCCAACACTATAAATATCTGAAGCTTGTGAATATTGATATTTATTCAATACCTCAGGTGCAATAAATGGCAATACACCATATGCCCCAGATGATGAGGTTTCATTTGCTAATCTACATAATCCTAAATCTCCTAATCTTATGAATTTATATTTTGAATTATTATGTGCTTCAGTTATCATTAGGTTTCCAGGATGAAGATCACTATGGACAAACCCTTTACTATGAATGACTTTAATATCGATTTCAACTCCCTCATATTATTATTTTTTTTATTATTTATTATTTTAGTTTATTATTTTTATTATTTCGAAATTAATTGAATAAAATCTTCGAGAAAATAGTAAAAATTTATTTTGTTTTTCAATGACAATGAATTGAAATTTTTTTTTGCCTCTTAAAAACTAAATCGATAAATAGCTAATTCACATCAACCCCATTTATTCATTTTGTTAATACATTCTTCTATTACAATGATGCCAGACAGATAAGTGAGATAAGTAGTAATTTTGAAGCTTAATGATAATACATAAATATGCAATTTTAATCACATGCCATNAAAATATCAACAGATAATTCTGCATTATATGCTCTGTTAGCAAATGGTATTTTTCCTGTTGAAATGATCCACATAATAATTCCAACACTATAAATATCTGAAGCTTGTGAATATTGATATTTATTCAATACCTCAGGTGCAATAAATGGCAATACACCATATGCCCCAGATGATGAGGTTTCATTTGCTAATCTACATAATCCTAAATCTCCTAATCTTATGAATTTATATTTTGAATTATTATGTGCTTCAGTTATCATTAGGTTTCCAGGATGAAGATCACTATGGACAAACCCTTTACTATGAATGACTTTAATATCGATTTCAACTCCCTCATATTATTATTTTTTTTATTATTTATTATTTTAGTTTATTATTTTTATTATTTCGAAATTAATTGAATAAAATCTTCGAGAAAATAGTAAAAATTTATTTTGTTTTTCAATGACAATGAATTGAAATTTTTTTTTGCCTCTTAAAAACTAAATCGATAAATAGCTAATTCACATCAACCCCATTTATTCATTTTGTTAATACATTCTTCTATTACAATGATGCCAGACAGATAAGTGAGATAAGTAGTAATTTTGAAGCTTAATGATAATACATAAATATGCAATTTTAATCACATGCCATCTCTATAGATGGTATTGAAAATATTACTTTATAATTATAAGAGATGATAAGGATAATTATGAATACACAATGTTATAGTCATTACAACCTTCATGTCATTCTATTTTGTTTTATATATACACATTATCATAAAAATTCACTAATTTTTTTCAAAAAAAAAATAATTGTAGATTTATAACATTTTTATTTATTTTTGATTTAATTTTAGCTGCTAATGAATTTGAGCTTACAGAATTATCCAACTATTCTTATTGAGATAAAGCTTCTTGGTTGAAAACTCATTTTACTATAGTATTTGCAATACATTTATAGTATTCTGGTAGAAAAGAATGTACTTATAAATGATAACGTACTGATCTTTAATTTAAATAAAGGATATTCTCAATAAGATATATATAATAATTTTTTAAAAAAATATTCTATTGCTAATTTCAGAGAAAAACAAAAGTTGTATAATAATATCAAGACTAAACAAATAATATCTCAAAAAGATTTGATAATATGAATAATATGAATAAGAAAAATAACGAATCAAATAATAGACAAAAAAAATTCCCGTGATAATATACTGCGCCGTAAATAAAAGTTTAACAAATTATTTAACTATGATTTATACTTTTTATTACATTAATTATGGTTGATTTAAAAATGAATAACATTAATTGACTTTCGTGAATCAACAGTACAATATTTCTTCATTTAGTACTCGATGCTTTATTAGAAGCTTTATTTTTCATTAAGATTAATATAACTGTATAATTTAATTAAAAAAAATAAACTAACTATTGTAAAAATAATTTGTGCAAGAGTAGAGTTTGTCAAAATAGTAAAATTATGTGTTCTCAATTCAGAACAAGTAATAGAGGCCTGCATCAAAATGAACTTTTAGTGAACTTTGAGATGGCATCACAAAGACTTTTCCTTTTTCTCGAAAAATTCTCGCATTTTTTTTATTTATTATATTTATTTAAATTTAAGTTAATTATTTTAAATTTTTTAAGAATATGAGATAAAATATATCTCAAGAATTTTGGTTGCTTAATGGGTTCGGTGACGTCTGTATTAATATATTTTATTATGATGAATTTATTAGTAAAATTGATTAATAATAAAATATTTAAATAGTAATAACAGAATATTTTAAATGGTAAAAAAGTAATAATAAAAAAATATCGAAAAAAAATAAATGTTGTTGATTTTGATGACGTCTTTATTAAATTATTTTTTAAATAATAGTGAAATTACTAAAAATAAAAAATTAAACAATAAAAATTGTTAATTTTTATTTGTTGATACATTTTATTGATTCATAACAATAATAAATAAATTGGTTTAAAAAAATAATATTCTCATCAAATTATTAATCAATCAGTGTATTATTGTAAATAATAAAATGTTATAAATAATCTTTAAAAATCTCTTTTATCAGATTCTTATTTCGCGAAAATGCCTTTCCATTTGAATACCATCTGTTTTGATGAATGAGATTTTAGCGGAAAAAAATTTCATTGTAAATACTGCGGGAATAACACGGCGAAGATACCACATATGTACATCTATATGACCACCTTTTATCCTCTTTATACTTCAAGAAATTGTGATCTGGGTAGATTTAAAAATGGATGTGATTCTTATCGAAGGAAGATTTTTAATTAGTGAAAATGTAAAATGTTATTTTTACAGAATTAGATAAAGAATTTACGATTAATTAATTTTAAAAATATAATATCATGGTTCTATAAGGAATTTCTTTGTGGTCAATCAAAATGGGACCTTAAAACTAACAACAAATGAATATTGTGGTGCAGCCATCATATTCCATTTATATAATTTCCCGATTATTTTCAATAAACATCGTACTTCTTAAATTTAAATGTACAAATGTTTTTACTGCAGTTGGAATAATAAAAGCATTTATAGTAAACAAATCAATTATTAAATAAAAATAAAAATTAAATGATTCTAATAAAATAAATGGCGACGAAGTCGCCAATTAACTATTCTAGTTTTAAGAAATGTACCCATCTATTAATTGCTGGTTCACCTAAGAACGGTATTATTTACATACATATAAAAAATCGAGGTTAAGTTATTTAATATAATTTGCATCTGTTGAGCGCAAAATTATAGTTCCAGAAAATTTTAAAGAACTGATTTTTCAAATGGATCAGCAATTAAGTTGTCCCAAAAGTTTACAACTAAATGTTTTGCTATATCGTTTCCTCAAAGTATTTTTTAAAAACATACAGTTATCCTTTAAATAATAATAAAAATAAACAAGTTCAACTGCTAAAAATTCGGGAGCACATGATTTAGAAAAACGCCTGGGTGATTTTCATAGCGATTTGGGAAAAGAAATTTTTAATTAGTGGCATTTGAACATAAAATCTAATTTATTATGAATTTTAGCCATGTTTGATAGATAGATGTTCATTGATAGATTATTTGTATTGTGTAATATATACATCGAAAATGGAAATAAAAAAGTTCATAATTAAATCATTTACCTTTATAATTCCAATTATAGAAATGAAATTTCGGGGTTACGAATGGAATCAAATTGTTAACTTGTAAACCTTTTTTAGAAATCAAAAGAGTCATTCGTACCAATCATATGAAATTCTAGATGCATTTATACCAACTTCAAAATTCCATATTCTTATGGATTTATCACAAATAATAAAACACAAAATTATTTAATTAAAAGTTGGTTCTTTAACCTTTTTATTTTCTCATATAACCTTTTTTATATAATTAATTCATCACTTTTAAGATATATTTTCTTTTAATAAAAAAATAGAATTTTTATTTTTTTATTACTTTAATTTACTGAACAAATCATTACATGGGAAATATATATTCCAATGAAAAATATAAATAAAACTATAAATATCGAAGAGGAAGAATTCCGTCAGTACCGGAAATTGGCACAAAATAATCTTGGAAATTGTTATCGAAATGGGATTGGAACCATAAATGGGAAAGTATTCCAGTGGTACCTGAAATCAGCTGAAGGAAGAAACCATGATGGACAAAATAATCTTGGAAATTGTTATCGAGATGGGATTGGAACCACAAAAGATGAGGGGAAAGCATTCAGTGGTACCTGAAATCAGCTGAAGGAGGAAGCCATGATGGACAAAATAATCTTGGAAATTGTTATCGAGATGGGATTGGAACCACGAAAGATGAAGGGAAAGCATTCCAGTGGTACCTGAAATCGGCTAAAGGGGGAGACAGTGATGCACAATTTAATCTCGGACGTTGTTACTCTAATGGAATTGGAATCACGAAAGATGAGGAAAAAGCATTTCAGTGGTACCTGAAATCAGCCGAAGGGGGAAACCTTAAGGGACAATTCAATATTGGAATTTGTTATAAATATAGTATTGGAACCACGAAAGATGAAGAAAAATCATTCCAGTGGTGCCTGAAATCAGCTGAAGGGGGATACCCTAATGGGCAATACAATCTTGGTTGCTACTATCACAATGGGATTGGAACCATAAAAAATGAAAGGAAAGCATTCCAGTGGTTCCTAAAATCAGCTGAAGGAGGAAGCCATTTTGGACAATATAATGCTGGATATTGTTATCACAATGGGATTGGAACCATAAAAGATGAAAAGAAAGCATTCCAGTGGTACCTAAAATCAGCTGAAGGAGGAAACCTTTTGGGAATATATAATACTGGACTTTTTTATCAAAATGGGATTGGAACAATAAAAGATAATGCAAAAGCATTTCAATGGTTCCTGAAATCAGCTGAAGAAGGAGATGGTGATGGACAAAGTTCAATTGAATATTTTTATCGAAATGAAATTTCATATGTTAAAAAAAAGCAGAATAAATTAGAACATCAATGCATTAAATGTGAAAATTTAAATCAACTAAATAATGCATGTTCAGATTGTAAACTTATCAAAACGCCAAAATGGACTAGTGGTAATTATGATGTTGACAAGATTATTCAAATGACTCAATCCGATGAAGATGCAGATGAATGGGAAATTTGGAGATGGATAGATTATAGTAAATTGAAAAATATAGAATATTTGGCTGAAGGAGGGTTTGGAAGTATTTGGAAAGCAGAATGGATAGATATGCCTGAAGAGGTATTTGAATTTTATAAATCAAATCAAATTGCGTTGAAGAAACTTAAAAATTCTCAAGAAATTAGTTCAGAATTTTTAAAAGAGGTAAATATTAAATATATCAATATATCAAAATGTTTTAATATTATGTATAATATTATTCATATTAATTTTAATTTTATAACTATAGTTAACTGCAAATTTCCAATGTCGTGATAAATATGTTTTACCAATTTTGGGTTTAACCCAAGATTCAATGACAAAAGAATATGCAATAGTTTTACGATATATGAAAAATGGAAATTTGAGAGATTTTCTTAATCAAAATAAATCATTACCTTGGATTGAACGATTATGGTTATTGAATTCTTTTATTAATGGATTAAAAGTCATTCATAGTAAAGGATTAGTCCATAGTGATCTTCATCCTGGGAACCTAATGATAACTGAAGCATATAGTGATTCAAAATATAAATTCATAAGATTAGGAGATTTAGGATTATNTGGATAGATATGCCTGAAGAGGTATTTGAATTTTATAAATCAAATCAAATTGCGTTGAAGAAACTTAAAAATTCTCAAGAAATTAGTTCAGAATTTTTAAAAGAGGTAAATATTAAATATATCAATATATCAAAATGTTTTAATATTATGTATAATATTATTCATATTAATTTTAATTTTATAACTATAGTTAACTGCAAATTTCCAATGTCGTGATAAATATGTTTTACCAATTTTGGGTTTAACCCAAGATTCAATGACAAAAGAATATGCAATAGTTTTACGATATATGAAAAATGGAAATTTGAGAGATTTTCTTAATCAAAATAAATCATTACCTTGGATTGAACGATTATGGTTATTGAATTCTTTTATTAATGGATTAAAAGTCATTCATAGTAAAGGATTAGTCCATAGTGATCTTCATCCTGGGAACCTAATGATAACTGAAGCATATAGTGATTCAAAATATAAATTCATAAGATTAGGAGATTTAGGATTATGTAAATTAGCAAATGAAACTTCATCATCCAGAGTATATGGTATATTGCCATACATTGCACCTGAGGTATTGAATAAATATCAATATTCACAAGCTTCAGATATTTATAGTGTTGGAATTATTATGTGGATCATTTTAACAGGAAAAATACCATTTGCTAACAGAGCATATGATTTAGAATTAGCTGTGGATATTTTCAATGGACTTCGACCAAAAATTAATAACAATATACCTCAATGTTATATAGAATTAATGGAAAAGTGTTGGCACAAGGATCCAGCTGAGCGTCCAAATGCTGAAATGATTTATATTCAAACAGAAATTTGGATTATCGATTTGAGGTACGATACAAAATCGGAAATTTCACTTATGTTTTTAAACGCAAATCAAAAAATGCAAGATAAATATGAAGATGAAGATTTATCTTCTGCTGAAACTACTCATTCTGAAGCATATATTACAAGTAAACCTGTGCCCACAATTCCTGAATATGATACATTTAGTAAGTGTAAATAAAATTTATTCATTTTTTTTTAGAAAAAAATTTTATATTAATTATTATTATTATTTAGTTTCAAGACAGCAATTTTTTTCAATTCCTGATAATATAATTGGTAAATTTATTTCTTTAATAATTTTTTTTGATATAAGTTTATTAACTATATTTAAATTTGTATAGTTGAAGATGAAGAAAACGAAACTCAAGAAATGGACTGTAAATTTAATTCACTGGGAATTAATTGAATAATTGATTTAGAATTAAATATATCTTTCAATTTTAAATATATTATATTTTATTTGATCGATCTTATTATTATTATGTTTAATATAGAATTACTTATTCATTTTATTATATTTTTGTTTGTCTGGGACGTAGCGTAAGACATTATAATGGCCAAGTAAAGTGATACCAAAGTTTCATTTTTGATGCTTAGATTTTAAAATGTCAAAAACGTAACTTTGGTAAGGATGCTGTCCGATTTTTAGATAGCAATCACATGTCACAATATTACAAATTTGGTTTTCCATATCCTAGTATTATTTTATTTGATCACTGGAATAATAGAGTATGGCTTTTATTTAAATTAAAGCAGACCAGTATGCAATCATTTATTATTGGTATTTCAAAAATCTAAGTATTTGTAATTGTGTTTGTAAAGCTCTTAAACTGTCTAAAAGAAAACTGAATTCATTAATATCTTTACAAAAATAATAATGTCTTCCATTACAATAGATAATGCTATTTGTACAATTAATTTTCTTGATAATATGTATTCATTCCACTTGAAGACATTTCAGTATACATCACCAGATTTAATTAAACCTTCTAACACTGTTTATAGTAAATATTAAGATTTGATCATAATAAATTTTTTATTATTATTTTATTATTTCATTTTTTATTTATTATGTATTATTTTTTTAGATACATCTATGGGGGAATTGTTGATTTAGAAAACTGTAAAACTAGATTTATTTATGATTTAATGTTAGCTTCTGACGAATTTGAACTCGAGGAATTAACCAACAAATTAGAAAATCTTCTTATTGAAACTAAAGCCTTCTGGTTGAGAATACATTTTTCTTTTATTTATCATTTTATTTTTTGTAGAAACAATTTTAAAAAATTAGAAAATTTCTGTAATGATATTGTTGTAAAGTATCCAAATCTTATTTTTGATACTGACGATTTTACTTCTCTCGAAGAATCTGCACTGGTCTCTCTTCTCAAGCGAAATGATTTGCAAATGAAAGAAGTGAAAGTTTGGGATTATGTCATCAAATGGGGAATTGCTCAAACTTTTCTTCCTACAAACTTTGATGACTGGACCAATGAAAATTTCATTACCCTAAAGGCTATTCTACAAAAATCTTTACCAAATATTCGCTATTTTCATCTTTCAAGTATTGAAGTTTTTGATAAAATTGAGCCATATAAAAAGATTCTCGATAAACAACTTTGGGAAGATATCAATCAGCATCTACGACCGATAAAATTAACTATTTTGCCGCCTAGATCAGTTTTGGTTACAGAATTACCTCCTCGTACAGAAAAACCACGAGAATATTTTTCGGCTATCATTTCTAAAGAACATGCAGCAGAAATTTCTGCNATACATCTATGGGGGAATTGTTGATTTAGAAAACTGTAAAACTAGATTTATTTATGATTTAATGTTAGCTTCTGACGAATTTGAACTCGAGGAATTAACCAACAAATTAGAAAATCTTCTTATTGAAACTAAAGCCTTCTGGTTGAGAATACATTTTTCTTTTATTTATCATTTTATTTTTTGTAGAAACAATTTTAAAAAATTAGAAAATTTCTGTAATGATATTGTTGTAAAGTATCCAAATCTTATTTTTGATACTGACGATTTTACTTCTCTCGAAGAATCTGCACTGGTCTCTCTTCTCAAGCGAAATGATTTGCAAATGAAAGAAGTGAAAGTTTGGGATTATGTCATCAAATGGGGAATTGCTCAAACTTTTCTTCCTACAAACTTTGATGACTGGACCAATGAAAATTTCATTACCCTAAAGGCTATTCTACAAAAATCTTTACCAAATATTCGCTATTTTCATCTTTCAAGTATTGAAGTTTTTGATAAAATTGAGCCATATAAAAAGATTCTCGATAAACAACTTTGGGAAGATATCAATCAGCATCTACGACCGATAAAATTAACTATTTTGCCGCCTAGATCAGTTTTGGTTACAGAATTACCTCCTCGTACAGAAAAACCACGAGAATATTTTTCGGCTATCATTTCTAAAGAACATGCAGCAGAAATTTCTGCATGGATTGATCGTAGGAAAACTGCATATACTTTAACAAATATTCCATATAAATTTGAGTTAATCCTACGTGGAACTCAAGATGGATTTGCACCACAAACATTTTGGAATATGTGCCATGGTCACGTTTGTACAGTTGTTTTAGTAAAAGTTAAGGGAACAGATGAAATTATCGGAGGTTATAATCCTTTAGCATGGGATAAAAATGCTAATGGTAGATGGATAAAAACAAAAGATAGTTTTATTTTCTCATTAAAAAATGGGAATATTCAAAATTCAATTCTTAGCAGAGTAAAAAACCCCAAATGTGCAATTTATAATAGACCCAAATTTAGTCAAATAAAGGGGGGACCACAATTTTATGATTTTGGGATGTATAGTCATAATTCTAATTTCGCTTTGGATAATGTTTGTTTCTGTAGAAGCTATGGCGGTTGTTATGAAAAACCTATAAGATCATCATCATCACCATTATCAAACTTTTCAATCATCGATTATGAAGTATTTAAGATTGTTAGAAAAACTATTTAAAAGTTCTGTATTTTATTATATGTAATATTTATGATCGTGCTTTATATCGGTATTTATTAAATAAACTTGACTTATATTATGATTTTTATATATTTTTCCTAATTTCCCTAATTGATTACTCATTAATCGCTTAATAATGAATTTTTAATAAATAAATTAAATTAATTAACAATATATTAATAAATAAATTAATATAAAAGAAATTAATTAAAAAATAAATTATAAAGTACAGAATAAAAGCTAATTATTTTTACCTTGATTAGTAATACCATGAAACTTAAGAATGCATTTCCAATTTTCGATGTCTTTTAACCTTAATAAATAATTAGAAAAAAAAAACTAAAAATGACAAATAATATTATCTAAAGAAATACATTTAAGAGCTATTACTTCTACAGTTTTTTCTGCTAAGAAAATATTTTTTTAATCTGTGCTTTATAAACATTTTTAACATTTTTACTAATTAATTTTACATTTCGAATTTCGAATAATGATAAAATAGAATATCCTCATCACATTCTGTTCCACTAGCTTTAGAATTATCATTAATAGTAATATTTTCATTTGTTTTTCATTTTTTCTCTGAGACATTTAAAATATTTGTTAAAATGAATTAAAAATAAAATGATAAAACGAACTTTATGTATTACGACTACACCCCACCCCCATATATAAAACATATTAATATTAAGTAATTTATTTCATTGATCACTCTCTTTTTAGTCAAATTCGACACAAACCAAGGAAAGGAATTATTATTTAATTAAATAATATAATAATAATATTATATTTAATAGGAAAAATGAAAAATTTTAGTGCAGTAATTATATATATTATAACATTAGAAACGTTATAAAAAAAATTTCTTGAAATTTATTCTCAATATCAATTATAATTCATTATTATCCAACATGATTACTTAGAGAATTTTGAATTATAAAGGGAAGAGAATGAAGAAAAAAAAGATGACGATGGTAATATTTATAGCAATGGTAATAATATAATATTCATGCTAATGGTGATATCATTCATAATATTAATAATAATGATGGTGATAGTGATAATAAAATAGTAATAATTCAATGATATCAATTTTTTTTTAAAAAAAAGCAATAAAATCAGTACCTTTAATTATTCTCTTGAACGATTTATATATTTGCATTATAATTTTTCTGTCAAATTTAATTGCATCAGAATTTTCACTTTTTGATGATTCAATGGAAACCATATAAATTCAAAAAAAAACTGTCCCAATGATTTATTTAAGAAAAAAAAATAAGAAATCAGAATATTATTTATTTGATATAAATTGATCTAGTTTATTCACTCGCAATTTTTGTTCTAATTTTAATTCTTTATATAAATAAAATCTGATATATTTAATTTAATTTTAATTAACTAATTAATTTACAACATATTCACACTTATGTGTTAATCTAAATAAACCGAAATAATTTAGTTTAAATTTACGGTATAAATTAAATTAACAATATATTATCTGTTATGCAAATATCGATTTCAACTCCCTCATATTATTGTTATCTTTATTATTTATTATTTTAGTTTATTATTTTTATTATTTCGAAATTAATTAATAGAATCTTAGAGCGAGAAAATAGCAAAAATTTATTTTGTTATTCAATGTCAATGAATTAAATTTTTTTTTTGCTAATCCACATCAACGCTATTTATTCATTTTGTTATTACATTCTTCTATCACAATGATATCAGACAGATAAGTGAGATAAGTAGTAATTTTGANATTCAATGGAAACCATATAAATTCAAAAAAAAACTGTCCCAATGATTTATTTAAGAAAAAAAAATAAGAAATCAGAATATTATTTATTTGATATAAATTGATCTAGTTTATTCACTCGCAATTTTTGTTCTAATTTTAATTCTTTATATAAATAAAATCTGATATATTTAATTTAATTTTAATTAACTAATTAATTTACAACATATTCACACTTATGTGTTAATCTAAATAAACCGAAATAATTTAGTTTAAATTTACGGTATAAATTAAATTAACAATATATTATCTGTTATGCAAATATCGATTTCAACTCCCTCATATTATTGTTATCTTTATTATTTATTATTTTAGTTTATTATTTTTATTATTTCGAAATTAATTAATAGAATCTTAGAGCGAGAAAATAGCAAAAATTTATTTTGTTATTCAATGTCAATGAATTAAATTTTTTTTTTGCTAATCCACATCAACGCTATTTATTCATTTTGTTATTACATTCTTCTATCACAATGATATCAGACAGATAAGTGAGATAAGTAGTAATTTTGAAATAGAAATGATAATAAATATGCAATTGTAATCACATGCCATCTCTATAGATGGTATTGAAAATATTACTTTATAATTATAAGAGATGCTAAAGGATAATTTTATTTTGTTTTATAAATACGCATTATCATAAAAATTCACTAATTTTTTTCAAAAAAAAATAATATTTGTAGATTTATAACATTTTTATTTATTTTTGTTTAATGTTAGCTGCTAATGAATTTGAGCTTAAAAAATTATCCGACAAATTAGAAACTATTCTTATTGAGATAAAGCTTCTTGGTTGAAAACTCATTTTACACTAGTCTATCATAGTACATTTATTGTATTCTGATAGAAAAGAATATACTTATGGCAATTTCAATAATAAATGATAACG
Source organism: Diversispora epigaea (assembly GCA_003547095.1). Classification (NCBI taxonomy): domain Eukaryota; kingdom Fungi; phylum Glomeromycota; class Glomeromycetes; order Diversisporales; family Diversisporaceae; genus Diversispora; species Diversispora epigaea. Next base: position 37,148 of record PQFF01000343.1, read on the forward strand.
TACTGATCTTTAATTTAAATAAAGGCTATTCTCAATAATACCAAATAAATATATATAAGATATATATAATAATTTTTAAAAAAATATTCTATTGCCAATTTTAGAGATACAAAAGTTGTATAATAATATATTCTCAATAATATGAACAAGAAAAATAACGAATCAAATAACAGACAAAAAAATAATTCCCGTGATAATATTAAATTTAAAAATAAATAACATCAGTTGACCTTTGTGAATCGACAGTACAATATTTCTTAATTTATTACTCGATGCTTTGTTAAAAGCTTTATTTTTCATTGAGATTAATATAATTGTGTAATTTAATTTAAAAAAATAGACTCATCCACTTAATCCGCTGATCATTCGACTAACTTTTGTAAAAGAAGAAAATTTTTAACTACGCATTTATTAAACTTCTAACAAAAGTGAAATTTTGCCAAGATGATGTCTTGGATCTCGGGTAGTAATAAGGGTGATAAAAAAAATGAAACCAAAGAATTTATTTTCATAGGTACTAAGGTGATAATTTTGTCAGAAAACAACGAGAACAGAATCTTTCTATACTTTAAAGAAACAGATAGTGATGAAGTTGTAATGGTAAAAGGCAGTCCGAGGAGCACAGTTGAAATACCTAAGATGACAAGATATCCAGACAAATGGATAGATTCAGTCTTTTGGTTTGAAAACGACAAAGATAGAGAAAACAAGTTGAAGGAAGACCTGGCAAACTTTATCACAATTGATTTTTATCATACAAAAAAGACCAACAAGTTTACTGCTAGAATCAATACAATGGGAAATTTTGGCAAAATTAGTAGGGAAAAAAAGTTTGATGAATATAAATCAGTAAGCGATTTATATCCTATTGAGAATAATGAGTTTGCACTTTTTGAAGAAGCATGTGAGACTAGCGAAACACCTTTCTGGGAGGGTCACGTGACTTTTAAAGGCAAAGGAAATTCAGAAAATACCGGACAGTTTAACCCTGTTAATGATCATCGGCAAATTGGTACCACAGAGAAAACAAGTTCAAAAGGTGATACAATGCAAAGTACGGAGAAAGTTACACCAAATGGAAATAAATCAGCAAATTTGGAAGATCAATCTACCCAAATGGAAGGAGTAATTGAAAATAGTAATCAAAATGTAGGGGATACTACAGAAAATATGGGGGAAAATCCAATTATATCTACAGAAACAGGGGAAAATAATCATAGTAATAATAAATCAAAAAATAATATTCCGATAATGGATAATTATAGCAATAATAATTTAGGAAATAATTCTCGCATAGTAAATATTGACAGTTACATATCAATAAGCAAAGCTTTTCTTAAGACAGATCAGGCTATTGAGTACATTGGGCTTCTATTGAACAATAAAAACAGACTTGTAGTGAAACATGAAAAACCAGTCTTTGATTTTTTGGATAAACAAATCAGAGATGCCAGTTGCTTTCAGAAATATAGAGGTTTTGAGAAAGAAAAACCAGAGCATGTGACATATTTTGAGGAAATAGTTGGGACACAAATTGAAAGTTACAAGACAAAGAATGGTTGTAACTTCTATATTGGACGAGAGAATATCAAAATAATTCGACGCAATACTCGGATGATGCTAGCCTGGAAATATTTGAGAAGTAGAAACTTCACAATAATGGATGGTAACAAAATTGCTGACTGCATTATTCACACATGTTGGTTTATGTTTGATAGAGAGGAAAGACCAAAGAAAAATGACTTATCATATGATAAAATAAGAGAATTTTGTAAATCCAATGCTACTTTAAAGCTGAAACAGCTGCCAGAGAATTGGCAAAAGTTGCCACAGAATATAATAAGTACAGCACCTTTTGCAATACCAATTCAAGATAGAAGTACAATCCGAGATATTGTTAAATACTTGAGAGGATCATATGATGTTGATATATTACCAGATAGCTATTTTGTGCAGCGACCAGATTTACCAAGAAAATGGCAAGATCTCAGACAGGAAGTTATTGAAGAATTTCCAATACAAGATATAAATAGGCTTTCAGCATTAAGCTCAATTCGCTATAATTTGAAAAGATTTTACATAGTTCCAACAAAATTACCTGATAATTTCTTTAACTTACCAAGAAAAGAGGGATTAACTAATCATTTTAAACCAGAATTACCAGCAGATCCAACAAATGTAAGTCTCAACTGTGAAAAATTCCTACCATGGAAAAGAGGAGGAACAGAAGAATATTCATTCACAGATCTTTTAGAAGATTTGCATGCTAAATATAATTTTTCAAGACTGCCAGACAATTATTTTTTCCAACGGTCACCATTGCCAAAACTGCCTAGTGAAATTAATTTACCTGAAAATGCTGTAATACCAGCTACAACAGTTCAAGATGCAAGAAGATTGTCAAGATATATTTATCCCCTTTATGATTACAAGATTCCATTAGATAAAAATTGGATAGACTTAAGCATTGACAAAAGAATTCCACTTCCTACATCTATGGAAATTGCTAATGCAACAGCAGGAACAAACTTTCCAATTTATAGAACAAATCTAATATCACAAGTACATATGTTGAGAAGACATTACAAGTTTCGAGTTATTCCTGAGAACTGGATTAAATCAACATTTACCAGGAAACCAGATCTGCCAGATATTCAAACAGTCTTAAATGAGTTAAGCAACAACCATAACAATTCATTAGAATTACCAATTAGAGATCGTAGTAAATTTAATGAGGTAATTAGAATCTTGAAAACATTTTATTCCTTTCGTGGGTTACCAGAGGAATTTATGGACTTCAGTCAGCTTCCAGTACCAGAGTTTTTTGGAATTGGAGAACTTGAATTTGTATAATTTTAAACAAAAGATATTTAGGGTTAATGAGGAGCTTTTTGGAAGCTTGGGTTTCTATTTTTATTTTAAAGGAGGTTTAAAAATAATAATAATAATTAAAATAATTAAAAAATACAAAAAAATTAAGAATAAAATTAAAATACAAAAAAAATTAATTAAAATAAATAGTAATAAAATAGCAAAGGAACAAAAAATGGGTACAAATTTAGGTAGACAATATAAAGAATCTAACCAAGGAGGATATGGCCCTAACACCTTGAAAAAAGACATCAACTCTGAGGATATTATCTTGGAAAATAATGACTATAATAGACCTTTGAACAAAGAAGAAGATAATTTTATTAGATTTGCAACTCAGAACATTTGCGGTTTTACTGATCAAGCCAAACAACTACAATGGATTCATGCGTGCATTGAACAAAATCTTGATGTTATTGGTCTAACAGAAACCAAAATTAAACCACAACAATGTAGACATATCAGTAGTAAAATAAACTCTATGAATATCAACAGTTCTGATATTACTTACAAGTCATGGTGGTCTTCATCTGACCAGGCTCAAGGATCAGGAGTGGGTATTTTGATCAAATCAAATCTAGCTAAACATGTGTACAGAGTAGAAAAATTTGAAGGATATGCAATTAGTGTAGATTTGGCCTTTATACACAATACCCAATTAAGAATTATAGTTATATACTACCCATCCAGTAACAACAAAAAAGACTTAAGAAACAATTTATTTAGATGGTGTGAGGAAAGACTTAAAAGTGATTTGCATCCAAATCATTTTCAAATAATTATGGGTGACTTTAATGCCACAATAAATCCAAGCATAGATCGTTCCAAGATTAATACAACACAAAATAGGGGAATATTACCAGAAAGCAAGTTGCTAAGATATATAAACAGTTCAAATTTTATTGATTCATATAGAATATGTAATGAAGAGACAATAGGGTTTACATGGGTTAGCAGAGCAGATAGTCGTATTAAAAGTAGAATTGATCTGATATGAATTTCTAATACACTGATAAATTTTCTATCGAAATCTAAAGTTAGTTTCAGAATTGAAGCAGGAAGTGATCACAAAGGTGTAATTACAAGTTTGGACAAAAACCTTATACCTGACCAACCTCGTATAGAGAATTTCATGATTAGTCACCAGTTATGTTATATAAACAAAGCAATTCAAGATAAACATTGGGAGAAATTTTCAAACCAGGTAGATTATATATTAGCAGAATATAAAGAAAATTTTGATACCTTTGGAATAGATAGGCAATGGAAAATTTTAAAAAATACAATACGATTTGTCGCCAGTCACTCCTTACCAAAAAGAAAAATTTCAAATACAAAAAACATGAAATCTTTTATATCTCCAAATAACAAAACTTACAAAATCTTAAATGCATTCAGAAAAATATTTAATCAAGGAAGAGCTTATTTCTTTCATAATAATAAGGATATTAACCAATTAAGGAAAAATCTAAGTGAATCATGGAAAGTAATCAAAGATTCAGGAGAAGAAGAGTTACCACCAATCCCATGGAATGGGTCTACAGAAACAATTAAAGTATGGTTATCAGATGTAAATAAAAAATATCACTTAATTAAGAAAGTTTTCACAGCTGAAATGGAAAAAAAATAAACAAAAAGAAATTAAAGAAGCAATTGAAAGAAGAATAACAGATTTTAAAGAAAATCAAAAAAGAATGATCAATAGTCTCTTAAACAGGGAAAAACGAAATATTGTTACAGATAGTATAGTTATTGAAAACCATGGTATTCAATCAATAATTACTGATTCCAAGAATATCAAAACACATATTGCATCTTCATTTGAAAAGTGGACAAAAAAACGGAAGACTAACTTTGACACTATGCCTGCAGAATGGAAAGAGGTGTATAAACCACAAATGACAATTAATAAACAATGGTACAATGAAGTTTTAATACCATTCANTAAAACAATTCCTATGTGGAATGGTCTAGTGTTAGATTACTCAATTAAAACTGTGATTAAAAAGTTTAACAGTGAAATCTGGAGGCAAAAGTGGTTTCGTCAAAACAGAATCAGGTGGTGGATTCGTACTAACAAAGCTAAAAATATAAATTGGGACATGACTTGGAAAACTGTTCATCCTTCAAAGATATCATCTTTAATTTCAAGTAGTAATGAAGCATCAATCAGGAGGTTTTCTTTGAAATTACTAAATGATGAACTTCCAACATTATCAAATCTTAACAAACAGAATCCTTCCTTGTACACTACTGATATATGTCCATTTTGTCAATTGGAAATAGAAAATAATATTCATGTCTTTACATGCTCATCACAAACAGATATAAATCCATTAATAAAATTGAAAAGCAAATTTATACAAATTATTATTCATGAAATGGCAAATATTCTTCAACAGGAGTTAAATCTGGATTCTTTAAAAAAGAAATTGGAGATATACACAAGTGATTTTGAACTGCGTAATCAACACCTAATGAAATTTGACCAAATTTGTTTTCTTGATATAATAGCTGGAATAGTTCCTAATTCATTGGTAACACTAAGTAAGGACATATTGGGAAATAATAAAGACAGTCATTTAGTTATACTCAGAAGTATGCGCAAATTTAAAATTCATTTATTTAATCTATGGAAATACCGTTGTGATAAAGTAATAATATGGGAAAAAAGTCAAAATATCAAAACTAAAGACAAAAAAGTAGGAAGAAGAAGGTTTCCAATATTATCAACAGTGTCACATGATACTACAGAGTTAAGAGTATATGATGACTTGGACATTGAACAATACAAAGGAATAGAAACTTCATATATACAGAATAACAATATAGATTATGTTTCAGGTGATACACGTAATTCCTTTCACACAGCAGTAGTTCATGCAAAACAATGGTTATATGCAAAATTCTTGAATGGTGTTAGCAAAAAAGGGACTTCACGCTTTTATAAAACTAACTGACAGGGCCTTGGCTAATCAGTTTCTCAGGTTTACTGAGCAACAATGGGCCGTGCCGTAGATTAAATTTTATTTAGTTTTAACAAACTCCTTTATGTACCTATTTGTTCTATAAATTGTATTTATTGTCCAATATAATAAACATCTTGGAGTGAGGCTCCGTTGGTTTAAAAAAAAAAAAATTTAAAAAAATAGACTAGCATATCGTAAAAATAATTTGTGCACAGAGTTTGTCAAAATTGTAAAATCGCGTGTCCTTTATTCGGAACAAATTTTAATTAATTAACGTAATAGAGGCCTGCAACAAAATAGACTTTTAGTGAACTTTGAGATGACATCACAAAGCCTTTCCTTTTTCACGAAAAATTCTCGTGCTTTTTTTTATTTATTATAATTATTTAAATTTAAATAGTTAATTATTTTTAATTAATAAGAATAAAATATATCTCACGAATCTTGGTTGTTTAATAGGTTCGGGATGCTTGAATGACATCTGAATTGATATATTTTATTACGACGAGTTTATTAGTAAAAATTGATTAATAATAGAATATTTAAATATTACTAACAAANAGATATAAATCCATTAATAGAATTGAAAAGTAAATTTATACAAATTATTATTCATGAAATGGCAAATATTCTTCAACAGGAGTTAAATCTGGATTCTTTAAAAAAGAAATTGGAGATATACACAAGTGATTTTGAACTGCGTAATCAACACCTAATGAAATTTGACCAAATTTGTTTTCTTGATATAATAGCTGGAATAGTTCCTAATTCATTGGTAACACTAAGTAAGGACATATTGGGAAATAATAAAGACAGTCATTTAGTTATACTCAGAAGTATGCGCAAATTTAAAATTCATTTATTTAATCTATGGAAATACCGTTGTGATAAAGTAATAATATGGGGAAAAAGTCAAAATATCAAAACTAAAGACAAAAAAGTAGGAAGAAGAAGGTTTCCAATATTATCAACAGTGTCACATGATACTACAGAGTTAAGAGTATATGATGACTTGGACATTGAACAATACAAAGGAATAGAAACTTCATATATACAGAATAACAATATAGATTATGTTTCAGGTGATACACGTAATTCCTTTCACACAGCAGTAGTTCATGCAAAACAATGGTTATATGCAAAATTCTTGAATGGTGTTAGCAAAAAAGGGACTTCACGCTTTTATAAAACTAACTGACAGGGCCTTGGCTAATCAGTTTCTCAGGTTTACTGAGCAACAATGGGCCGTGCCGTAGATTAAATTTTATTTAGTTTTAACAAACTCCTTTATGTACCTATTTGTTCTATAAATTGTATTTATTGTCCAATATAATAAACATCTTGGAGTGAGGCTCCGTTGGTTTAAAAAAAAAAAAATTTAAAAAAATAGACTAGCATATCGTAAAAATAATTTGTGCACAGAGTTTGTCAAAATTGTAAAATCGCGTGTCCTTTATTCGGAACAAATTTTAATTAATTAACGTAATAGAGGCCTGCAACAAAATAGACTTTTAGTGAACTTTGAGATGACATCACAAAGCCTTTCCTTTTTCACGAAAAATTCTCGTGCTTTTTTTTATTTATTATAATTATTTAAATTTAAATAGTTAATTATTTTTAATTAATAAGAATAAAATATATCTCACGAATCTTGGTTGTTTAATAGGTTCGGGATGCTTGAATGACATCTGAATTGATATATTTTATTACGACGAGTTTATTAGTAAAAATTGATTAATAATAGAATATTTAAATATTACTAACAAAATATTTTAAATAGTAAAAAAGTAATAATAAAAAAGTTGTTAAATTCTTTAAATAATAGAAATTAATAATAATAAAAAAGTTTAAACAATAAAAATTGTAAATTTTTATTTGTTGATACATTTTATTGATAAATAACAATAACAAATAAATTATTTTAAAAAAATATATCAATCAGTGTATTATTATAAATAATAAATGTCATAATGATCTTTAAGAAATCTCTTATATCAAATACTTATTTCCTGAAAATGCATTCCATCTGTTTCGTTAAACAGTGAGATTTCAGCGGGAAAAAAATTCATCGTAAATGCAGTGGGGTGAGAACAAAGTACCAGGAAGATAGCACATACATCCAATATAACCACCTTTTATACTCTTGATACCACTAGAGCTGTGATCTTCGTAGATCTGAAAAGGGTTCTTATTGAATGAAGATTTTTAATCACTGAAGTTAAAACTAAAAATATAAATGTAATTTTTACAAATTAGATAAAATTATAATAACAGTGGTTTTACAAGGGATTTCTTTGTAGTCAATTCCATTTATATCATTTCCTTGATAAGCTGCATTTATGCACAAAGATGATACTTCATTAAATTTAAATGTACAAATGTTTGAAGGTCAAACATGGGTAGTACCGCAGTTGGAATAACAAATCAGATCTTAAGCATTTATAGTAACAAAGATAAATAAGTGTAGTGTAACCATCCATTAGGGGTTTCGGAATTTAGTATTGTACCTTATAATACATTACTTTAAATTCCATTTTTCACTCCACGTGATTTTATCCTTCAAACATAAAATTTTAAATAATAAGTGCATAATTTAGAAAAACGCCTAGATGATTTTCACGCGTGACTTAGTTGATTAATCGAAGTGATAAATGACAAAAAAATAATTCATTTGTTTACTTTTATTGTGAAAAGAAATTTTCAAATAGTGCCATTTGCATAAAATCTAAATTATTATGAATTTTACCGTATTGAATAACAATAATAAATAATATCGAAAATGATCGTACAAATGAATCGTCTTGAATACAATAAAAAAGTTATAATAGAAAACATTCATAATTAAATTTTACAAAGAATTTTTAATGTAACACTTCTACGAAGAAATTCTTAAGAATGTATTAAATGCATTTATGAAGATCGGTCAACATGTGCACCTTTACAACTCTAATTTTAGAAATGAGATTTCGGCATGAATCGCACAAATGAAAAATTCAAAATTTTAAATTCTAATAATACACATTTATTGCAAATAATAAAACATATAAAATTGTTCAATTAAAAATTTGCTCTCTAACCTTTTATTTTTCTCATAACTTTTTTTATATTATTAATTCATCACTTTTAAGATATATATCCTTTTAATAAAAAAAAATAGAAATTTTAAATTCAATAAATTTTATTATTATTATAATTTACTGAACTAATCGTCACGTAAATGGGAAATATATATTCTAATGGAAAATAAACATAAAACTATAAATATCGAAGAGGAAGAATTCCGTCAGTACTTGAAATCGACCAAAGGAGGAGACAGTGACGCACAAAATAATCTTGGACGTTGCTACTCTAATGGAATTGGAATCACGAAAGATGAAGTAAAAGCATTTAAGTGGTACCTGAAATCAGCTGAAGGGGGAAACCTTAAGGGACAATTCAATATTGGAAATTGTAATGAACATGGGATTAGAACTGTAAAAGATGAAGGGAAAGCATTCAAGTGGTACCTGAAATCGGCTAAAGGGGGAGACAGTGATGCACAATTTAATATTGGACGTTTTTACTATAATGGAATTGGAATCACGAAAGATGCAGAAAAACACTAGTCGAAATGAGGCAAATCGGCTATATCAAAATTCGGCCGACTTTCGGCTGATTGCCAAAAAAAATCAGCCTAAATTCGGCCATTAATAAATTTCAGCCAAAATTCGGAAATTCTGAATTTTGGTCGAAACTTAAAAATCAACTTTAAGTTAAGTTTCGACCAAAATTCAGAATTTCCGAATTTTGGCTGAAATTTATTAATGGCCGAATTTAGGCTGATTTTTTTTGGCAATCAGCCGAAAGTCGGCCGAATTTTGATATAGCCGATTTGCCTCATTTCGACTAGTGTTTTTCTGCATCTTTCGTGATTCCAATTCCATTATAGTAAAAACGTCCAATATTAAATTGTGCATCACTGTCTCCCCCTTTAGCCGATTTCAGGTACCACTTGAATGCTTTCCCTTCATCTTTTACAGTTCTAATCCCATGTTCATTACAATTTCCAATATTGAATTGTCCCTTAAGGTTTCCCCCTTCAGCTGATTTCAGGTACCACTTAAATGCTTTTACTTCATCTTTCGTGATTCCAATTCCATTAGAGTAGCAACGTCCAAGATTATTTTGTGCGTCACTGTCTCCTCCTTTGGTCGATTTCAAGTACTGACGGAATTCTTCCTCTTCGATATTTATAGTTTTATGTTTATTTTCCATTAGAATATATATTTCCCATTTACGTGACGATTAGTTCAGTAAATTATAATAATAATAAAATTTATTGAATTTAAAATTTCTATTTTTTTTTATTAAAAGGATATATATCTTAAAAGTGATGAATTAATAATATAAAAAAAGTTATGAGAAAAATAAAAGGTTAGAGAGCAAATTTTTAATTGAACAATTTTATATGTTTTATTATTTGCAATAAATGTGTATTATTAGAATTTAAAATTTTGAATTTTTCATTTGTGCGATTCATGCCGAAATCTCATTTCTAAAATTAGAGTTGTAAAGGTGCACATGTTGACCGATCTTCATAAATGCATTTAATACATTCTTAAGAATTTCTTCGTAGAAGTGTTACATTAAAAATTCTTTGTAAAATTTAATTATGAATGTTTTCTATTATAACTTTTTTATTGTATTCAAGACGATTCATTTGTACGATCATTTTCGATATTATTTATTATTGTTATTCAATACGGTAAAATTCATAATAATTTAGATTTTATGCAAATGGCACTATTTGAAAATTTCTTTTCACAATAAAAGTAAACAAATGAATTATTTTTTTGTCATTTATCACTTCGATTAATCAACTAAGTCACGCGTGAAAATCATCTAGGCGTTTTTCTAAATTATGCACTTATTATTTAAAATTTTATGTTTGAAGGATAAAATCACGTGGAGTGAAAAATGGAATTTAAAGTAATGTATTATAAGGTACAATACTAAATTCCGAAACCCCTAATGGATGGTTACACTACACTTATTTATCTTTGTTACTATAAATGCTTAAGATCTGATTTGTTATTCCAACTGCGGTACTACCCATGTTTGACCTTCAAACATTTGTACATTTAAATTTAATGAAGTATCATCTTTGTGCATAAATGCAGCTTATCAAGGAAATGATATAAATGGAATTGACTACAAAGAAATCCCTTGTAAAACCACTGTTATTATAATTTTATCTAATTTGTAAAAATTACATTTATATTTTTAGTTTTAACTTCAGTGATTAAAAATCTTCATTCAATAAGAACCCTTTTCAGATCTACGAAGATCACAGCTCTAGTGGTATCAAGAGTATAAAAGGTGGTTATATTGGATGTATGTGCTATCTTCCTGGTACTTTGTTCTCACCCCACTGCATTTACGATGAATTTTTTTCCCGCTGAAATCTCACTGTTTAACGAAACAGATGGAATGCATTTTCAGGAAATAAGTATTTGATATAAGAGATTTCTTAAAGATCATTATGACATTTATTATTTATAATAATACACTGATTGATATATTTTTTTAAAATAATTTANTCAACAAGTAATCAAAAAATAATCAAAAAATAATCAAAAAATAATCAAAAAATAATCAAAAAATAATCAAAAAATAATCAAAAAATAATCAAAGTATATTAATTTACCAAGTATTCCATTCATTCTTTCAAATGAAAAACACCAAAAAGCATATAATGGACCAAAATCGTGCGAACATGCGCTTAAATGAAGCGACAAGTGAAGATTTGGTGTTATTACATTTCTTCCATATTTTTTCTCAATTAATGTTACAACATCTACTATTTTCTTATGAATTTCATCTAAAGATTTAGTTTCTAGAATTCGATTTACAAAAAGATGACAAATTCGAACAAAATATGTAAGAATCTTCCTATCTACTTCTTCTAAATACTCCCAAAGTACTACAGTAGCATAAATTGAAATAAAAATTCTCCATTGATCGGCAGTAAAATTAGAAAAACCTTCACCACAATAGATTTTTCCCGGAATTCGACCCAAATCGGCGGGAACTTGAAATTCGTTCATTTTTTTTTGAATATTATTTAAATTATTTGATGATAAAACTCCCATATCTACCCAAATTCGTTTCACAATCCATTTTGCAATACCCAAAAATAAACAATGCATAGGATCAACTGTTATAAATCGAATTGGGTCAAAATAAGGTAGGCGCAACAATTCTGACCATCTTACTCCACTATTTTTTGTAAATTTCTTTCTAGCAGAATCCGAATTGCAACCTCTCCATTTTAAAGCATTTTCAAGATGTTTAGATGAATCTTTTGCAATAAACCAATTGTCCATATCATCCATTCCAGCGAAATTATGTTGCCGATTTTCGTAATTTGCCTTTTTTTCGCATCGATGGCAAGATACTAATGCCGAAATGTGACCACAGATTTTTCTAGCAGCAGGTACATCACAAGAAACTAATATTAAAGCTGCCCGGATTTTTTTCCATTCGGACAATTATTTGTCTTATTTAGAATGATTCCATTCCAAAGTGATTCCAATTCGTCCACAATTGGTGCCAAATAATGATTTATTTTATGTAGGCTAACTTCATTTGGACCCGGCAATAGTCCAAGAATTAGTAGATTTTCGCGCTTAAATCGGATATATCTGGGCAAATTACAAATTGCGGCATAAATTACTCCAGTACTATGAATAGTACCATCGTAAGGTTGAAACCAGTCAAGATTTATCATTAAACCAAGATGTGAATCCGCTGTCTCATTTCGAAAGAAATTCGGCGAATTTTCGTCATTTGTTTCTTTGAAACTCTTCCAAATTTGACCATCATAAATGTCTGATAAAATTTCATCAGAGTTCGTCCGATTTAACCAATGTCGAAGGAAATTTTCGAAATTCGGACGATTATAAAATGCCATCAATTGTTGTCGAATTCCGGCAAATGGATAAACCAACTTGAATTTTAACTTAAATCTATCCATTGTTGGAACTTGTTCGGATAATATTGTTTGGCATTGGCGATTTCGTCTAGTTGCTGAATTTGGAAATTCGACGTGCCGACATTTCATGATAGAATTGGTATCATTTTCTTTATAATCTTCCACTTCTTGCTTATTATAAAGCTTATGGCATTTCGGACATGTAGGAAAAGAGTAAAAATCATCTCTTAATCCAAGTTCTTTTTTTGTCATATATATTGAATTAGGAAAAGTGTCAAATTCGGAATTGCCGATTTCCGATAACAATAATTTAATGAACTTTATTAATGATTCTGTGGCAGTTTCAGGTAAGTTGAATTTTATCCGAAAGCTCATTATCCATAATAGAATCCATAAATATGAATTATTATTTGTCGATTTTGAATCAATCGGTTCATCAGGATCATAATTTGGTGATGAATAATCTTCAAAAATATTAGAAAATTCATCAGCCGATTCCTCTTCACTTTCGATACTTATTTCTTCCATTTTTTCCATTTCATCTTCAGAAGAAATATTTAAAACTTCATCATCAGCGATTATATTAGAAATTTCAACTGAAATTGGTTGATTTGTATGTCTTTTTGGACGTATTCTAGGCAAAAAGATAAGATTTGAGATGTCATCCTTTTCTATTTCTAGTAGATTAACATCTTGCGTAAGTGTAGTTGATTTTGATGATGAAGATTCATCAATTTCTTCGATTTCTTGCTGATTTTGGAAAGATTCTATTGAAATTTCTGATGACTCGTTAGACAAATCATGAATCACCTTTGTGCGAGGATCTATTAATCTTCCATTACATTTCGGACAATTACATAAAACTAATCTACTACTACTTGATGGTTGATTTGAGGTTGATTCTTCACCAAGTATATTAGAAATTGATCTATTTCTACTATTTCTATTTCTATCCGAAGATGTATCATCTTCATATAATACAGAAGCTAATGATCTTTTTCTTACCATTTTTTCCTAAATTAATATTATTTTTTCTAAATTATTTTTGAAATTTTTTAAAAAATAAAAAGAAATATTCTAAAAATATTCTAAAAATATTC
>PQFF01000344.1:17741-103503 GCA_003547095.1 Diversispora epigaea
AGAAAAAATAAGTATTAGTAATATTTCGGTAATAAATTGAAAGAGAAAAAAATAAAATCAGTAATAAATCGGTAATAAATCGATAATAAATAAAAGGATATATATAATATTAAAAAAAAGAGAGAAAAAATAAGTATTAGTATTATTTCAGTAATAAATTAAAATCATTAATAAATTATTAATAAATTGATAATAAATCGATAATAAATCGATAATATATCAATAAAAAAAGAATAAGTTTTGGTAACATTTCAAAAATAAATACTAACCTCCGCAGACTACCAGGAAAGATCGTAAACATTTACTACTGTTTTCGAATGATCTTCTTCGTCGGTATCAGACATTTCTGGTGAATGAAAAGCGCGATCTGCCAACATTTGCAATAATGATTCTTTATCATAGTCTGTAATATTAGGATTATTTTTTCTAAATAATTCTTTTGCCACTTTAATACAACGAAGTTTTTTCTAAATTCAGAATATAATTATATAATTTAGTATATAATTGACATAATAAAAGTAATAACTGTAAATAATAAATTATATACATCATTTTGCCGATTGTTGGCATTTACACGACAAAGATCTTTCGGAAGTTTTCCAGAATTATGCATTCGCGCAGTGGCTCATCGAGATTTATATATACTATTGAGCCATTTCGTTAATTGCATAACTGAAGGTCTAAATTTTGGTGCTAACGATTTTTGTAATTCTGGTATTAATTTGTGACGAATTTCACAATTATTCACACTAATAAATGTTTGGTTGTAGTTAAGACTAAATTTGGAATTAATTATTTTTATGATTGTTTTCATTTCATTCTGTAAAAAATAGTAAGAAATTACTTAAAACCACATTCTGAATGCTAACCGAATTACTAACCCTGACGTCTTTTTCATTTTTTTCATCATTTGATTCAGTATCTTCTTCTTCTGAATCATTGCCAGACACTCTTTTTCCTTTATTTGTTCTGGCGATTTTTTTGGATTTTAATTTTCGTCCTTTTGGACATTTTGAAGTAATTATTTCAGGTTCAGTACCAGAATCACCTGGACTGGACTTACCGAAATAGATTCCGGAATTTGATATTTTCGAAATCGATCAAGATTTTTTATGAGCTGATCATTTTTAGCACCGAATTGTTGATTTATATTTGCCAGAAAATCTATTTCATCCTTCATTTGATTTATATTTTCTTGGCTTTTTTCTAATTTTTCTTCAAAATCAATTTCCATTTGAGAGTTTTGCCTTTTAAGTTCGGCAATTTCTTTTTTTAATTTTTGATTTTCTGAAAATGAGATAAAATCTGGAAACATATTTTGTGAAACAGAGCTCATTTTGAAAACAATGCAGCAAATAGAATATATATAAGTATTTACTAGTTTTTAATTTGTCTACTGTCTCTGGAATTGTACTTTCAAGTTCTTCCGAAAAGTGTACAGTTTGAGGAGCAGAAGTCTGTTCCTTATATGATCATGGTAGACGAAAATTGTATTTTTCTTTTAAAGAAGAGATATCAACACTTTTTTTAGAAGTTTCAGAAGATTCTGGCTAGTCTGGAAATTACTTTCTCACCACCCCTCTTTCTTTGTTGCCAGGTATTATTTTTCCAAATAAAGTGCTTAGGAAAATCCACATATTTCAGATTTTGAATTTCTCTGATTTCAGTATTATTTGCACATATATCAAAATATCTGGTCAATTTGGTATGTGCACCTTTGTTAAAATGTTTGGCAAGTCTTTAGTATCTTAAAATGTGACCATTTGTTTAAAGCTCCTAACCGTTCGGTTTGAACCGAATCCGAACGGCTGGTTCTGGTTCCGGTTCGGTTTAGGTTCATTAAAATCCAAACCGGAAGATCTCCGTTCGGTTCAGTTCAGTTTCGGATTCTTTAGCCAAACCGAACGGAAAAACTGAAACCAAACCGAAATATTTTTGGTTTATAGTTTTTTTTTTGTTACACCATTTTTTATTTTTGTTGCACCGTTTTTAGAAATAAAAAAAATGAGTGTAATACAAAAAAAAGATAATCAGATTTTAATCTATTTATCTTTTTGTGCCGTTTCTATTTCCGTTGTTATTGCCGTTTCCGTTGCCATTTTATCGTTGTTTTTTTTGTCACTGCGCCTGAACATTAATTTGATTTGATTTGATTTGATTTGATTTGATTTGATTTAATTTGATTTGATTTAATTTAATTTATTTAATTTAATTAATTTGATTAACAAATTCTACTTTATATACTGTATTTTATATTTTATATTATTTTATAAATAAATAGATGAATAATCTTATTCAAATATACATGAAAATATGTAAATTTTTATAATATTTTGAAACAAAAATAAAAATTATTGTTTATTAAATAAATTTAAATTTAAATTTTTACAATTTCTATGTATTATTATTTTTTTTAAACTTACAAGGATTGCTCTTGTAACAGTGGTGTATTGCATTTTATATTAATTAATTATGCATTTTTATTACAAATTTATTATTTATAATAATTAAGCAAAAACTCTGACAAAAAAACCTTTTGAACCATTTTGAACCGGTTCAAACCGGTTCGGTTTCGGATTGATATTTTTAATTTCGGTTCCAAACTGAACCAGTTCTTAAATTTTGGTTCGGTTTCAGTTCAATTTTAGAACCGAACTGAACGGTTACATTAGGAGCTTTACATTTGTTGTCCAGGCAAATGTACTGGAAGCCTTTCAACTTTATGAGATCTTTCTTGCAATTCAAAATTAAATAATCTCCAAATTCCTTCTGACAAATTTTTTAATCTCATCTTTTGGATTCACAATTGATATTAAGACTCTGTCATGTCCTTTATATATATATTTGTAAAGATATTTGACTGATCTAATACTTGAACATATCTCCACAATCATATTTCTGACTTAGATATGGATTATAAGGAACAATCCATCTATTATCAATATCAATTGCTACACCTCTTTTCTGAATAATCCTTCCATCATCCTTTTTTCTGTAAATTGGGTATCCAGATTTGTTGGTAGAAGTTGTTGTGATAAAATCTCTTGGATAATATTTACTAAATTTTCCATCTACCATACATGGGGATGATTGATTAATAATTCCACAGGGTCCATGAATCATACTTCTGCTAAAAGTCTCAAATAATTTTGGTTGTATATTTTGGTCAGGAATTTCTGCAGATACTATTTTATCAAAATCTTCAGGAGTTTGTGGTTTATCTTCAGGTACCAAAATCATCAATATGTGAGCATGTGGTAATCCTCTTTTTGAAATTCAATCACATGCACATGTGCAATAACTTTTCCAAAGATACCTTTTACAAATAAATCATCAGTTATTGCCTTTAACTTTAATTTAAACACCCTTGCAATTAAATCTGGCCTATCAGGAACATGTTGATTTGATAATAATTCATTAATTGTTTCTGATTTTTGTAATACCATCTTAAGTTATTTGTTTCCCATTTCACATATTGATCCACAATATATTGTTGAAATAATCTGCCTGCAAGATGTAAAGTACTTTGTTCTATTTGAATCCCTAATCATAAATCTATAAACCACAAACTCCCTAATTGTAACTCTTTTTCTCTTGCCTTTTTGTTGACCAACATTTCCATCATCATNATTTGATTTGATTTGATTTGATTTGATTTGATTTAATTTGATTTGATTTAATTTAATTTATTTAATTTAATTAATTTGATTAACAAATTCTACTTTATATACTGTATTTTATATTTTATATTATTTTATAAATAAATAGATGAATAATCTTATTCAAATATACATGAAAATATGTAAATTTTTATAATATTTTGAAACAAAAATAAAAATTATTGTTTATTAAATAAATTTAAATTTAAATTTTTACAATTTCTATGTATTATTATTTTTTTTAAACTTACAAGGATTGCTCTTGTAACAGTGGTGTATTGCATTTTATATTAATTAATTATGCATTTTTATTACAAATTTATTATTTATAATAATTAAGCAAAAACTCTGACAAAAAAACCTTTTGAACCATTTTGAACCGGTTCAAACCGGTTCGGTTTCGGATTGATATTTTTAATTTCGGTTCCAAACTGAACCAGTTCTTAAATTTTGGTTCGGTTTCAGTTCAATTTTAGAACCGAACTGAACGGTTACATTAGGAGCTTTACATTTGTTGTCCAGGCAAATGTACTGGAAGCCTTTCAACTTTATGAGATCTTTCTTGCAATTCAAAATTAAATAATCTCCAAATTCCTTCTGACAAATTTTTTAATCTCATCTTTTGGATTCACAATTGATATTAAGACTCTGTCATGTCCTTTATATATATATTTGTAAAGATATTTGACTGATCTAATACTTGAACATATCTCCACAATCATATTTCTGACTTAGATATGGATTATAAGGAACAATCCATCTATTATCAATATCAATTGCTACACCTCTTTTCTGAATAATCCTTCCATCATCCTTTTTTCTGTAAATTGGGTATCCAGATTTGTTGGTAGAAGTTGTTGTGATAAAATCTCTTGGATAATATTTACTAAATTTTCCATCTACCATACATGGGGATGATTGATTAATAATTCCACAGGGTCCATGAATCATACTTCTGCTAAAAGTCTCAAATAATTTTGGTTGTATATTTTGGTCAGGAATTTCTGCAGATACTATTTTATCAAAATCTTCAGGAGTTTGTGGTTTATCTTCAGGTACCAAAATCATCAATATGTGAGCATGTGGTAATCCTCTTTTTGAAATTCAATCACATGCACATGTGCAATAACTTTTCCAAAGATACCTTTTACAAATAAATCATCAGTTATTGCCTTTAACTTTAATTTAAACACCCTTGCAATTAAATCTGGCCTATCAGGAACATGTTGATTTGATAATAATTCATTAATTGTTTCTGATTTTTGTAATACCATCTTAAGTTATTTGTTTCCCATTTCACATATTGATCCACAATATATTGTTGAAATAATCTGCCTGCAAGATGTAAAGTACTTTGTTCTATTTGAATCCCTAATCATAAATCTATAAACCACAAACTCCCTAATTGTAACTCTTTTTCTCTTGCCTTTTTGTTGACCAACATTTCCATCATCATCATCATCTTTATAAGAGTTATCCTCATCATTTTCTGGTCAGAGTTATCCTCATTATCATCTTGATCAGAGATATCCTCATCAAATTCAACTTCAACTTGCTTGGATTTTCCTTTATCTACTGTTCCTTCACCTACGTTGTACTTGTTCCTTCTTCTACTGTCATACTTGTACTCATACTGGAACTGGATCTCACAGTAAGTGATTCAAACATTTGACTTGCACTGGTATGACTGACTTCTTCTTCTTCAACTTCTTGAATATTTGCTCTTAATATTTCACCATGTCAACCATATTCACCAGATGGAAATAATAAAGGATATTGTAATGTATCATATGCACCATGTAATTCTGAGATTTTTATCAGTTTATTATCATGCATGGTAAGCATAATATCTCTTTCTTTTACATCATCAGGTATGTAAGTTATTGCTGCTACTTCATCATTTGTTGGTAGATTATATTGTCTCATATCTTTGCCATGAGTATTATGGATCATTATATAATACTCCTTAGAAAGTTCTTCAGATGATAATTGTCCTGCAGACATAAATGAATTAACAAATGGATTATATTCTTCCAATTTATTTTGAAGTGCAGTTAACATGTTATGATCCAATTTTCTTTCCATTATTTCATGTCTTCTGTTAACTTGGTGGCTGAACTTTGAGCATCATAAAAATATATTTGAGCAAATTTGGGTTCCTGCTCAGAATCAGGCATCAGTGAACCAATTTCATGATATAATTCACCCTGAATTCTAAAAGTATAAACCCCTTACCTGGCATTTGCAAGATCTTTATCTAATTGAGTCATTATTGATATAAATGCAAATATTTGATTGTAGGCTCTGGATTTGATTTACATAAGGTTCATTAGTATTGACATCTTCAGTTGTAAGCAATTTTTTTATAATTGGTGGTGGTGGATTAAGTTGGGCCAATTGTATTTGTCCATTTAAGCAGCAAAATCCTTTTGTTTCTCCTTCCCATTTCAATGCATAACAATGTTCACAAATGATTTCCATTCTTTCTAATCTATGTCTTCCATTTTCTATATCCTCTCCTTCTACTATCTCTTCTATATAATTGTCTAAATCACATTGTCCTATTTTATAAAATTGTTCAAATTGTTCTTGTTTCATCTTCTCATGTCTTTTTTTTCTTTGTTCATTATCTTCTTTTTTTCATCACTTCTGGATGCTCTATATTGTTGAACCCTTAACCTAACACCTTCTTGTGTTTTTGACCTTGTTCTAGCTGATGGAGGTGCATTTTCAATTGTTTGGGATCTGGTTCTTGAAGCAGGTCCTGGTGGTCTAGATTCTGTTTGAGAAGATCCTGCTTGAAAAGATCCTGCTTGAGAAGATGATTGTTCTTTTTCTTGTTTCAGATAATATCTGAATTTTTGTGTTCTAATCTTTCCTAATCTTTTTTTTTCTTCTGCAGTTTCATTTTCTTTAGGTGGGTTAGCATCTAATATATGTTGGGGAGTTGGTTTTTCTTCTTTTTGTTTTTGCTTTGATGCTTTTGGCATTTTTTTTCTTCCTTTAATTTATTTTAATTTATTCTAATTTACTTTAAATTATTTTAATTTAATTAAAAATTGAAAAAAGAATTAATAATAATTATTATAATTGTTGTAATTATTATATAATTTTTGTAATTAATATAATTAAAAAAATGTAAATTTATAAAATTTTATAATATTTTTAAATTTTTTTTTTCTCATAAAACAATTGCAAATTCAATTTATTTAGTGTACTAAAATAGAATTACAATCAAACCATATTTGTCTTACAATAATTATCTAAAATTAGAAATGATTATAATTCTAACCCAATTTGATAATATGTTGTACAATTAATAAACTTATTTATGAATTTATTATTTTTAAAACAAAAAATTATTATTTAAATTTAAAAATCGGCGATTTTCATTTCGTAATTCCGGCCGAAATTATAATTAATTATAACTTCGGCCGGAATTATGACAGAATTAAAATCAAATTTTATTTTAGTAATAATTTCAAATTTGATTTATTAATAAATTTTATTTTTGAAATAAAAATTCTAAATTTAAAAAATTAAATTTGGAATTTTAAAATCGGCGATTTTCATCTCATAATTCCGGCCGAAGTTGTAACTTCGGCCGGAATTATGAAATTATGGATGATCCATATCAAAATTCGAAATTTTGATGATTGTCCATGTGACTTCCTAAAGGTCACGCCCGCAAAAGTTTCATTTTTGATAGATCAGGGGTTATTTTTTTGATAAATTAAATTTTCATGTGACAAAATAGTTATCTTTTTGATGCATCTATAAATAAACAATTATAGGCATATCAAAAAAATAACCACTTTTTTCACGCGTATCTTGATATATCAAAAAAATAACCATAAGTCTATCAAAAATGAACCTTTTGCGTCACGCCCTCCTGCGCCGCCCACGTGAGAAATACGTCCAATCATATTTAATTCATGTGACAAAAGCGTGACTTTTGGCCAAAATCACGCCCACGTGCTCTCACATGACGTGTAACGCTCCCTATAAATTTATTTAGTGATTTTTAAATAAGGTAATTTATACTTATTTTATATAAAGATAATATTCTTTTATTAACTTATAAGTTATTTATGTACATTTTTTAATNCCGAAGTTGTAACTTCGGCCGGAATTATGAAATTATGGATGATCCATATCAAAATTCGAAATTTTGATGATTGTCCATGTGACTTCCTAAAGGTCACGCCCGCAAAAGTTTCATTTTTGATAGATCAGGGGTTATTTTTTTGATAAATTAAATTTTCATGTGACAAAATAGTTATCTTTTTGATGCATCTATAAATAAACAATTATAGGCATATCAAAAAAATAACCACTTTTTTCACGCGTATCTTGATATATCAAAAAAATAACCATAAGTCTATCAAAAATGAACCTTTTGCGTCACGCCCTCCTGCGCCGCCCACGTGAGAAATACGTCCAATCATATTTAATTCATGTGACAAAAGCGTGACTTTTGGCCAAAATCACGCCCACGTGCTCTCACATGACGTGTAACGCTCCCTATAAATTTATTTAGTGATTTTTAAATAAGGTAATTTATACTTATTTTATATAAAGATAATATTCTTTTATTAACTTATAAGTTATTTATGTACATTTTTTAATTTATTTAGTTTAAAAATCATTTAAAGTGTAATGAAGCAATAGTACCATGTTTTGGTATTATATAAGATCCCGAGACAAAGGATTATAGCTTGTGATGAGTTTTACGGAGAGTGGCAGTCTTGGAAATTTTTTAAAATCAAATTTTTCTAAATTATCATGATTAGATAAATTAAATAATTAATCTATCCTTACGAGTGGATTAAGTAATATACATTATGAGAATTTAATTCACCGAGATTTTCATATTAAAATATTCTTGCACTTTATATTGAATCTAGGTTTATCAAAACCGGGATTTCTAAAGATAGTAAACAAAAGGTTTTTGGAGTAATTCCATATATAACTCCTATCCGATGACGATAATTACTAAAAGAAACAGATTTTGCAATGATCATGTTTGAAATATTAATTCCTCCTTTCTACGATATTCCCCATTATAAAGATCATGCATTAAAGATTTTTAATGGATATAGACCAGAAATTCCATCTAATATTATTATACCTCAATTACTAATAGACATAATGAAATGATGTTGGGATGCAAAATCGGAACAAAGGCTAACTGTTGAAGAATTGGCATTTTATTTTATTTGATTAATATAAAAGATGAGGTTAAAGAATCAGAAATTTATAAACAAATTGAAGAATGTAACAAACTAAACTTAACAAATCCAGTGGATAACAATAATACAAATAGTTCAACTTCATACGAAACACATCCATCAGCAATTTACACAGTAGAGGTTTTTATTTTAAAAATCTTCCAAAGCCTAAAAATCTTAATGAAAATGATGATAAAAATACAATGAATTAATTACTAAAGATTGTCTAAGTAAGCTTTTTAAAAGATATATTTTAATATCATATATTAATTATACTTTATTTTAAAATTAATAATTTAATTAATTTAATTGTATTTTATAAGTTACTGAAGAATTTAGTATAGAAATCCCATAAAGGGAATAGTTGTTTGGGGGTGAGTATTGAATATAATTTTATTATAATGTTAACATCCTTTCTTTAATCATTTTTACTAATAAATCACTTTTATTTTTTCTTTTTTTTAAAAAATGTATAAGAATGAATTATTTTCGTTCTTATTTCAAATATATTGTTATTATATTTAAATAAAATATAAAAATCTGATTCTCTTTCGTGGAGATAATTGTTTCTACGATAAATTTTTTGTACGCCATCACGCCAAAAATCAGTATTTACGATTTCATCATGAAACACATTACACATTAATGTATCGCAAAAATAAAAATGGCTCACTACTCCGACTTTTAAAGTTTCATGGATATATTTAAAAATTACGCATCGTTTATATCTTATTAGAATAAATAGACGCTACACTAAACAATCAATAATACTATACTTTAAAAAAATGTTTAAACACTTGCTAATTAATTAAAGAATATTTTTATTTTAATAAATTATCATTTTTTTTATATATCATAATCATTACAATTATTATAATTCTTAAAATTTTTAAAATTGTTTAATATTTAGTAGTAAAATCGTTGATAATAATAATATTATCAGTGTATACTGTATAATTATACGTACGTAGTTACTACTGGTACTGTCAATTAAGCTTTGTGTAAAATCTTTATTAGTATTACTATCATTATCATTATTATTTTGGAATTTTTATTTAACTAAAAGTCCCAAAATAAGTATGCATAGTATCTATGTATCACACTCATTGGTTTGTTTTTTTTGTTTAAAAAAAAATTGTGCATAAAAAACGCCATTAATTTCTTCGTAACTGATTGATCTTCAATCTATTTCAACTATATTATTAACTATCATTAACAATACACAATATTAATATCTCCAGTCTATTTCAACTATTCATGTACGATACGATATCATCAATGAACAATACACAGCAATACTGCCATACTAAGATAGTTGATTGTGTGTAAGTAAATTATTCAATGGCTTCTTTATTTTTATGTTTAATTAATATTGAGAATTCCTATACTAATGTTTTATCATTGTAAATTGCTGGATAAATTTTTCATATTTTATTCTTAAAACGAATTTGGGAAGTTTTTCTTTTTTTTAATCAATTCGTAAACTTAATTTATGACAATAATGAATTACTTTGCATAATATTTTAATAATTTGTGATACAAATTTTTATTACAATGAACATGCGACACAAAAGCGGTAACTAAATAATTTATGCAGAGTAAACTAAACGTGACATGTTACACAGACATTTTTTTATTTAGTAAGAAGATAGATAGATATAGAATTTATATCTACGTTTATGTCTATTTATTATTATTATTTTTATTTTATCAATTCCGGAATATAAGAATTTATAAATTCCGAAAAAAAGACCATAACTTCTCGTTTAATGGAAAATTCCAATGATATTTCCAATTAGAAGTGCATATGCACGTCTTATTTAAGCAAATTTTGGAATTTCACCAGCACATTCGCATGAAATTTTCAGGATATAACCTGTCTGCTTTTGACCACGCAGACAGGATATAACCTAACCCCTATTGTTCCACGCAGAAACGGAAAAAATGACGGCTAACAAAATAATAATTGTCGATCTGCGTGGGGCAAAGCAGACAGGTTATATCCTGAAAACTCATGCGAATGTGGTGAATTTCACACACATATAGTAACGTGAATGTAGATCGGTTATCTTATGCCGCCGCGAACAAATAATAGGAATTCTAGAAAAATAAAAGAAATAGAAAGTTTTGAAAGAATATTCTATTGAAACGATTAGAGGCAACTTTTCTGACGTAAATTTATATAAATGACTAACGTGCAAATATTATAATTTATTTGAATATCATATTTCTATAGTCAATATAACGTATTAAATTTAATATAACATTATTANATAAGAATTTATAAATTCCGAAAAAAAGACCATAACTTCTCGTTTAATGGAAAATTCCAATGATATTTCCAATTAGAAGTGCATATGCACGTCTTATTTAAGCAAATTTTGGAATTTCACCAGCACATTCGCATGAAATTTTCAGGATATAACCTGTCTGCTTTTGACCACGCAGACAGGATATAACCTAACCCCTATTGTTCCACGCAGAAACGGAAAAAATGACGGCTAACAAAATAATAATTGTCGATCTGCGTGGGGCAAAGCAGACAGGTTATATCCTGAAAACTCATGCGAATGTGGTGAATTTCACACACATATAGTAACGTGAATGTAGATCGGTTATCTTATGCCGCCGCGAACAAATAATAGGAATTCTAGAAAAATAAAAGAAATAGAAAGTTTTGAAAGAATATTCTATTGAAACGATTAGAGGCAACTTTTCTGACGTAAATTTATATAAATGACTAACGTGCAAATATTATAATTTATTTGAATATCATATTTCTATAGTCAATATAACGTATTAAATTTAATATAACATTATTATTATTATTATTTTTTTATCCAACGGAGCCATGCTCCAATAAACTTTATTAATAAATTTAAAGTTACAATGTATACATGAAAATTTATAATATATCTATTGAAACTGACTAAAAAACTAACTATAGAAAATTTTACCGTCCGGCCCATCGTTGCCATATAACATTATTATTTAATTATTTAATTTTCTATCTATTTATCGTATAATCTTTCAATGATATAATAAATTTTAAAGCCATATTCGATTTAAAACTTCAATAAAATAAATTAAGTTTCAAGGTTCTATTTTTATAAACACATTATTCTGCTGAGTATAATTTCGACAGAAATGGAAAATACGCAATACAATGAAATTAATGAAATTCAAACAAATGAAGGTGACGAGAAAGAATTTCAGTGGTACTTGCAATCAGCTGAAGGTGGGAATAATGATGGACAGAATGGTCTTGGTTATTGTTATGAAAAAGGAATCGGAACAATAGAAGATGAAGAGAAAGCATTTCAGTGGTACTTGAAATCAGCGGAAGGTGGAAATAGTACAGGACAATATAATCTTGGACGTTGTTATAGAAAAGGGATCGGAACAACAAAAAATAAAGAAAAAGCATTTCAGTGGTACTTGAAATCAGCTGAAGGTGGAAATAGTGATGGACAGAATGGTCTTGGTTATTGTTATGAAAAGGGAATCTGAACAACAAAAGATGAAGAGAAAGCATTTCAGTGGTACTTGAAATCAGCGGAAGGTGGAAATAGTACAGGACAATACAAACTTGGATGTCATTATGAAAATGGGATTGGAACAACAAAAGATAACGAAAAAGCATTTCAATGGTACTCGAAATCAGCTGAAGGTGGAAATAATAATGGACAATATAATCTTGGTAATTGTTATTTACATGGGATTGGAACAACAAAAGATAAAAAAAAAAGCATTTGAGTGGTATTTGGAATCAGCTGAAAATGGAAATAGTGAGGGACAGAATAACCTTGGTTATTTTTATAGAAATGGGATCGGAACAATAAAAAATGAAGAGAAAGCATTTCAGTGGTTCTTGAAATCAGCTGAAGGTGGAAATAGTTATGGACAGAATAATCTTGGTTATATTTATAGGAATGGGATCGGAACAACAAAAGATAACGAAAAAGCATTTGGGTGGTACTTGAAATCAGCTGAAGGGGGGAATAGTGATGGACAGAATAATCTTGGTAATTGTTATTTATATGGGATTGGGACAAAAATAGATAAAAGGAAAGCATTTCAGTGGCACTTGAAATCAGCTGAAGGTGGAGATAGTAATGGACAATATAATCTTGGTAATTGTTATTTACTTGGGATTGGAACAAAAAAAGATAAAAAGAAAGCATTTGAGTGGTATTTGAAATCAGCTGAAAATGGAAATAGTAAGGGACAGAATAATCTTGGTTATATTTATAGAAACGGGATTGGAACAACAAAAGATGAAGTGAAAGCATTTCAGTGGTTCTTGAAATCAGCTGAAGGTGGAAATAGTTGTGGACAGAATAATCTTGGTTATGTTTATAGAAAAGGGATCGGAACAACAAAAGATAAAGTGAAAGCATTTCAGTGGTTCCTAAAGGTGGAGATAGTTTTGGACAATATAATCTTGGATGTTGTTATGAAAAAGGGATTGGAACAACAAAAGATAAAAAGATAGCATTTCAGTGGTACTCGAAATCTGGTAAAGGTCATGATCCACTTAGGGGGAGTTTACGTACTCTTGTGGAATAAATTGTGTCCACAGCTGTGACCACATTTTAGACATTGATTCAGTTATTTTAAAAAGGGAATTTGACCTTTCATTAACTTAAATCCAGAGTAACTTATAACATAACTAAGTCTCAACATTCATACTAAAATTACTTAAGACTTTATCATTGATAGTTGAAAATTTCAACTAATCATAGTTCAAAATTTTTAGGAGGGTTTATTATATTACAAGTTAATTTTCACAAGTAAAATTACAAACTATAACATTGTAGCCTGATGAATTTCCATCCTTTTTGTAATGTTTTCTAAATAATCTGCTATTTGCTATCATGTGACCTATTTTTTATGAGATTGTGATGTAAAATTTTAATATAAATTATTACTTTAACATATATTTTTATCTTTAACTTTAGTATATTTATTTATCATTTATTTATATTTATTATAAATGTATCACAAATTTGTGAATCACCTTGTATGAAGACAAAATTAGATTTTTATGGATGAGTAAAATGATCTTTAGCAAAAAATTAGTGAGGGAAAGAAAGTATAAATAGAAATAGAAATTTCCCAAAAGTTCAAGTTTAGTTCAGTTCAAAATAGTCCAAAGTAGTGTAGTTTAATTTAATTCAATTAGATAAAAGGAAAAACTAATAAGTCTTGTAACGAATAACAGTTCTAAGATAATAGTTATTGCATTTATAATAATAAACTTATATTTATACATTATATCTTAATCATCTTTATTATAATTTGTAATCTTTGATACAAAGAGTTGTCTATTGAACAAAGCCTTTTGATTTCTATACTTGAACTCCACATCTTGCTAAGTCATAAACTCCCTCGCTATAAATAATTAATTCATCTTAATTGAACCTTATTGGGTAACTCTGTGTAATGATTATAAGATTGGGTCACATTACAAAAAAAACCTATATTTAATCATATTATATAAAAGATATATTACTGGTGATCATAAATTTTTATTATTTTCCAATTCAAAATTAAAATTTGATGTATCTATTTCAGTTGTTTCAAAGCTAAAATTTAATATATTTATTTCAGTTGTTTCAAAATTCATATTTGTAGAAAGGCTATTAATTAATTAGTCAATGGGATAAAGTAATTTGCACAAGTGAGAAGTAAATAGATTGAAAGGTGTACAAATGAAAAAAGATAGATTGGAAGATAATATGAAAATACAAAATAATGGTGTCATTTAAATGACAAATAATATAACTTGGATAATAGAAAACAAGTCAAAATCAAAAGATGTGATGAAATATACTCGTGATTTTTTTTAAAAAATGTAATAAATTCATATAATCGAAAGTAATCTATTATCTAGATAGAATTATTTTTTTCAGTCTGTGTAAGTATGATTCTTATCTGTGTATCAAACTAATTTTATCAATCATATCACATTAAATAAGTGATTATATGTATATGATGGGACTATAGTTAGTAGTAATAGTGATTCTATATATTAGGTGAGGTGATTATATATACAATATAGAGAAATTAAATATAAAAAGCTGTATCCACATTTTAGAAAAGGAATGAAAGATCGGGGAAAAGAAACAGAAAAAAAATCGACTTTTTTTGAATTTAGATTATATTTAAATTAAAAAATTGAAATGATAATTTTAAAAAAATTATTAATCAATAAAATATTATTATATAGGGCTTAGTAAAAATATTCATATATAGACTATTGTTAATAATATTAATTATTTAAAATTATTATTACATATTTCCTCCATAATTTGAATAAAAACCAAATTATACTATATATTTGTGAACATATTTTATTTACATGAATTTCATCACATCATTATTAAATAAAAATACATTTATTTAAAAAAAAATACTAAATCTAATAAATCTATAATCTATATAACGAAAATATAATTCAATATATACATTTTCTATGATAAAAGGTTTTTTGAGTGCACTAATTTAATAAATATAACCTATAGAAGTTACATTGTTTTTTTGCAACAATACTTCTTTTGCATTTCCATTCAATTATTAATTTAGAAGGTTTAGATTTTTCAATTGATTTTTTCTTGATTAACTTTTATCTCTACCTGCGAATCAAATGACCTGATAAAAGTTCGTTTATTATTATTAAAAAATTTGCGTCCCCAATTTGGATTACCAAATAAATTAGCTATTTGTATATGCACGTCTGGTCCTTGGAAGAAACACTTGTAATTATCAGAATAATAATCCTTTAAAAATAAAATGTTCAAACAAGGAATTGTCCACCAGAATAAGAAAAATATTCCTTTAACTTACTTTAAATAACATAAACATGATATGTTTTGAAATCAGCCATTTCTTCTGAAGGCAATGGATAAAATCATTCTCACTGTGCCTTATTTTTTGTACAATAGTTTTGTGACATGTCATGTTTAACCGATTTAGTTTTGTATGAGACTTTACAAATTGCACATTCATAATTTTGTAAAGTAAAGGTGAGATAAGAACATCAGAAATAACAAAAGAAATTGATTTCATATTTGCTATACTAAAAAATATAAATTTACTTAGTTACTTAATAAAAAAAACTGTTTCTTTTAATATTTTTTCTTAATTACATAAATTATATTGGTTTTAGGTGAGAATGATTGGTTGACTATAATAATTGCAATAAATAATTAAAATAAAAATCAAGTTTTTGGAATCATTGATAATCAGGTACTCAATGGAATTTATGATAGGATTACATTGACATCATCATAACTAGAATTTGTAATATCACCAAAGAACATTTTGTTAAAAAGTTTGGAACTTGGTCTAGCAGGAATGTTTACATTGATAAAATTATTTAAGAATCTCAATAAATAATCCTACATCTAGTCTACAATGGATACCTTACAATGATATTGATATCGAACACATAGCTGATTGTGGACATTACACTGCATTTTTCTATATTCAAACAGGATTGAAAATATAGAACCGAAGGTGTTATTTTGAATATTTTGAAGGAATTAAAATGATATTTTGGAATTTATTAAAATGGTATGTTCCTTTATATAAATAATTATAAACTTTTATTTCTGAAATATTTTTTACGTATTATTTGTTTACGCATTTTTATTATTATATTTCAAATTAAGAATATAGCGATTGAAAAAAAATTGTAATTACATTACTAAATTTTTTGGAATTTCAACTACACTATTGTTATATAAACACGTGATTATACCATATCTTTCTAAATATTGGTCGGAAGCCAAATAATAGTCAACCTTAATATTTTACATGAAAATAACTTAGTTCATTGTGATACATAGTAGAAATATTTCGATGAAAAAAATTTGAGTTAGCTGTAATAATAGACTCTAGTTTATGTAAATTAGCTTAAATTTTAAACTCTGATAATAAAAACAATAATGTTTATAGTTCAATTCCATATCTTCCACTAGAGGTATTAAGGTGAAAGGGAATTGACAAAGTATGAAAAA
The DNA here is from genome assembly GCA_003547095.1 of Diversispora epigaea. Taxonomy (NCBI): domain Eukaryota; kingdom Fungi; phylum Glomeromycota; class Glomeromycetes; order Diversisporales; family Diversisporaceae; genus Diversispora; species Diversispora epigaea. The sequence continues at coordinate 34,656 of PQFF01000344.1, forward strand.
TGGCTACTGCAAAATAACCAATTTGCTAAACAAGTTTGGTGATTGATCTAGGTCCCTGATATTTGATCCCAAATGCTATATATCAATGATCCTTCTAAAAAATCAACTATTCACGAATTAACAGATTGATACCTTTGTGAACAGCTGCAACATTTATAAATTTATAAATGCTGTGAATAATTACTTAAATATTCATAATATATTCATCATTAGTAGACTCTTTATGAATTACAAGAATCATTAGAAGATATTAAATCTGGAAAATGTGCAGGTATTATCTTTAGTATAATTTAATCATATTATTCTAATAAATAATTAGTCCCAAATCTTTACATTTAAAGATCCCAATTCATGTACTTATGATATGGATTCCGAGAAATCATTAAAATACATTGATTTGGAATAAACAATGCAAATACATTTAAAGAAAAAAATTTCTCTGTTTCATTCAAATATATTTTAAATAACTTTTATAACTTTATTTTCAAAAAAAAAAAAATTTAAATCAATTACATTATTTGATTTTTCTTTGGTATTACAATTATACATAACTAACGAGATATATATTTATTTTTTAAATATTTAAGTATTGGTTTAAATGGTTATGAAATATTATACGCGCTAAAAATATTTTTGAAAAAAAAGATTAGAAAATAAAAAAATTAAATATTTTGATGAAAGAAAAAGTAAAAAAAAAAAAATTTATACAATTTATTTTTTTATTATTATTATATCAATAATAAAAACGTGAATAAATAACCAATCAAAATCTTTACGCGATTTTAGGACACTCTTTGTCCCACTGGACATTGATTATATAAAAATAGGTTGGAAAAAAATAATTATTTTTTTAAAAAAAGGTCACTAATTTGTAGTATATTGGCCTTGCTTTAAAATAGCAGCCTTCCTTTTTTTGTATTGCATTTGTATTGTGTTCCATTACTTTTTAAAATTACTACGACAGGCATATTGATTAAAAAAGTGCTTGTTAAAATTTTTTCAAAATTTATTTATAAGTTGAAATTATCAAATATCAAATATTATTAATAAATATTTATTAATTTAATTTCAGTTTTTTATTCTTGTGATTATTTATTATTTTATCATATTTCATTAATTCACGTTATTTTGGTTAACAAAAGTATTAAAATAATGCTATGAACACATTTCATAAACAATTACATAGAAATCATTTATATCTACATATCTACTACATTTAAATCAAAATCACCATACTCATTCTAATAATAAGAAAATTACATAAATTACTACTCTACTACATATAGAGAATTGTGTCATTATCATTATTATTAAATTTTTTTTATAATTTAAAGAATAAATATATTTGACTTCGCTACAATTTACATAAAATAACTACTTCATATTTATTTGTTTTTTTTTCACATGTAATTAATTATTAGTAAATCATAATATAAATATTATAAATATTATAAAATATTAGGATTTGATATTTAAAGCCAAGATTATGAAATTATTAAGTTTAAAATGGTGATTATATTTTATGGTTAAATAAAGAACTCATTAGATTTTTGAATTCTATGGATGGTATGTTATGTTATAAACACTTTCTCTCTTTCTATCTTTTTTATCATACAGACAAACAAACAAACAAATATAATATAAATAAGTTCTATATCCCTTATTCCATAACCAGTTTCTGGAAATGTGTTATCAACAATTCGATTATCTTCTTAATCCTTGTAACAATTAATCGATTATTATTATTCGAGTAGGAAATCGTGAAACAATTCACAAAATTATACTTCTTTTATTTTATTACAATAATCGTTTCTTTTTTTTTCAAAAAAGTCCAAAAACTATTTATAATGTGGAACGGTTATTTTTTTTAAAAAAATTTATTTCTTACAAAAAAGGTGGCAACCAAACTTTCCACAGAAATATTAATTATAATTTTAAATAATGTTCAATCATTTCGTTCAACACAAGATTTATATTCATCATTATTAGTTAATCGAATCTGATGTAGCGTCACTATACCTATACTTTGGGAATTAAATTTGAGTCAAGAATATTGTTGAATGAATATCGATTGCGAAATGAAGTTGAGGAAGAATGCGTTATGTATGCGAACTTATATATCATGTATGGATACTCAAGCTCGAAATTTACTTACTCGAAATGGATTTAATTTATCGTCATCACCATCTCAAGCCGCTTTTGCCTATTTATCATTCATTCATAAATTTAAATTAATATTTTAGTTTATTTTATTTCCATATATTCACAACAAATTATTTTTCTCATTCAATCGAGAATATTATTTCGTGAGATATGTAAATTAATAATAAATCGTTGTACACTTTTGGATCATTTTTCATTAACGAGATATCCCAGTCTTTTTCCAATAAAATTTCTAATTAGTGATTTAATTTGTTCTATTTTCAAGTTACCTGATGGTCCGGAAGTATTTAAGAAATTAGAAAGTTTTACTTCGAGAATTTCGAGATATAATGATAAATTGATTTTTTCATTATGTGAATCATTAGCATTAATTTGTGATAATATTTTAAATATGGATTTTTCTTTGCATTCATGTCATCAAGCACAATTATTATAAAACTCGTCAGTGTCCAAAAACGGTTAGAAAATCTATCAATTGATGTAAATGGTCATCTAGGTTGTGATTCATTATTTCGGGATATAGTCAATCAAAAAGAAACATTAAAGAGTCTTCGTTTAAGATTAGTAAATTTATATCGTGTTGAGGAGAAATCACCACCAGTTGGTCGATTTACTTCACTTCAAGAACTTTATATTAAAGATTGTTATGGAATAAATAATTCAGGTTGTTTATCCTTGACTTCATCATTTACTCAATTAAGTATTTTTCATTTTATATGTAAGGCTCAAGATTATTCTCAAGAATTTATTATAAAAATTCTCGAAACAGCCAATACAAATTTAAGAAATATTTGTCTAGAATTATATCCCATAATTACATTTGATATATTTTCAGCAATTTTAAATTATTGTACAAAAGTCACCGAATTAACTTTACTAAATTTAAGTCTTGAACAAGTAATAGTAATATTTAATAATAATTTGAAAGAAATAAGAAGATTTTCATTTGATTGTGGAAGAGAAATACATGTCAAATGGCCGAGAATATACCGGAATCACTTGAAACTATTGAAATTATAATGATTTATAAAGATCCATGGATATTTAGTGCTAGTAGTTTAAGAAAATTTTTTTGAAGGGTGGTGTTGTAAAGGTGGAGAAAATAAAAAGATTATTGTAAAACTTATAGGACTGCATTAAGTGATGAGCATTTTAAAGTTATTGGAGTTCAATTTGATATAGAAGAATATTTCGAATAATATTTTATTTATTTATTTGATATAATACCAAATTGAAAAATATATTTAGTCATAGTGTCTGCATATTAAGTTGAATATGAAATATACCATGTACTAAAAATCAACGGTCTAAAAAATTTATGCAATTTTTTAGAGATACTTCATTATTTTATAGCTTTAATTTATTAATAAAATTAAAACCAGTATTAATTATTTAATTAACATTAAAATAATTATGGAGTATTTGATATCAACATAATAGTTAAGTATTTTATTTATTTTTAGAGGATCTTCAGGAACAAATCTTTAACATAAAAAAGGACAAAAATTCTATTTCATGATAATTAGATGAAGCACATTGAATAATTGATGAATTATTTGCTAGTGGAAAAATATAAAGTCGCATAACTCTTGGTGCTAAAGTACTTCAGTGAAGTATTCGTTGCTTCGTTGCTCTTGTAATTTAGTTTTGATTTACCATAATTTAATATATTATATGAGTTCTCTCATCTGTAATTTATCCGATATTGATGATGGGTGCTTACCTGATAATTTTAAAAATAATAGATAAATAATAATTAGGTCATTCCGTTGATTGCGTAACAAGATGTAATAATAAAAGAATTTGAAATATTGGCTAATAAAAGCTAAATGTTTTATTATTTGATATGTATTTTATATATTTTAAAAATTTAATTATAGCTGGTTCTTGATTTATCAAATAATGTTAGTGGTATGGTATCATTGATTTTACTAAATTTTTAATTCCCTTAGTTCCTTCTAAACATACTCTCTTTTCTTGTGATATATCTGATCTGTCGAATCTTCATTAGTAGAAGAATGTAATGATTGTATTTTTATAAATACCTTAGAATTTTATGAATTCAATTAACTTCACTATCAGAATTCTTTATCATATTTATTTGACTTTATAATTTGTAATTGAGATCTAACTCCATAAATATTTAATTAAATATTACTTTTTATAGTCAATATAATTAAGTAGCACTTGTATTCCATTTTCTCGAGTTAATTTGATAAATTTTCAAAAAAAAAAAAATTCAATACATAATGCCATAACAGACAAGTAAAAAATATAAAAAAAAAGTTGCATATGCCTAATTGTTATAGTATTTTAATTTTCTTAACTGGCCGTAAACCCATTTTGATCCTCATAAGGTATTTATTATTTACTTCATATTTATTATTATTATTTAATTATTTAATTATTCAATTATTCATTATTTATGATTTTATTTATTTATTTATTATTTATTTATTTATTTAATTATTCATGATTTTTTATTTATAATTAATTTTATTTGTTTATTATTAAAAAATAATTGATTATTGGATCAATTCCGTTTATTGGATTATTTGCTCAATTAATGATTGATGCAATCCTTTATAAATTATATGATTCTATAGACAATATATTCTTTGGTGAATTGGTATGTAAATTATATTATTATCTTTATTATCTTTATTTATATTATTCTTATTATTTAATATCATTTTTATTTTATATTCTCCATTTAATATTATCTAATATTATCTAATATCATCTTTATATAATATTATATCAGTTGGTTCGGTTGTAACCTTGTGATTCTTTAAATATTCCAAATGCATATATAATAAGCATAGAATAATTTCATTCTAGTGATTAAAGCGAGACCATTTTTATTTTATTGATTTTTTTTTCTCTCTCTTTTCAATTAGGTTATGGAATAAAAATCATAATGTTGAACAAGCTTCCGGATTTAGAAGAACTGAAATTGATAACATAAATATATTTCTTGGGTATTACTTATCATTATGTCAATATATGCATCAATTTATTTATCAATATAAAGTATATAAAATATATAATAATCCGTTATTTATTGATATGATAGTGTATCATACATACGTTCTCACATCACATTTTAAACTATTAAATATTAAATATTAATAAATAATTATTTAATTCGTTTTTGATCTTACGAAATTATTATAAGATCTTGCTTGAATAATTTATTGATCGTATATTTTACATCCATTTCATTTAATCTTTATTCTATGCATTCTCATCATCCATCATTCTCATCGTTATACAATTCATCCAATATATTCAGCTTTGCATACTTTCTATAAATTATCTCCATTACCATTAATATCACATTTTTATCGGGTAGAATGTCCTTGGCGACTTAATTATCGATTTGCAGATGTCGTAATGTATAATCCTTTTGTAGAGCATTTAATTGCAAAATGTCAAATTCCTCCGCAAGCAAAATATCTTGAAGGTAAGAATCCGGCAAATCGATGATTATTATTCATCAAGAAATTTAAAAAACCGTAAATCTACATAGGTATCGTAATTTTATGTAAATTTACGGGTTTTAAAATTTCCTGATGCCTTGTATTGGTATTAGAATTGGTATTACTTATACTGTTTAAATTCATACCACCATTAGAAAATGATCGTGATGAACTATTGGATCTTAAGAAATTTGATAAATCTTGCATTTTTTCGTAATAAATTTCATTGTGGACCATTATACTATTATTTCTATAACTTTCATTATTCCATCGTTAATATTATTATTTATTATTTCCATCATTATTAATATTGTATTAATTATTAATGGATGATGATGTTGTACGTTGTATTCTTACAATTTGAACGACGAAGTGGTTCGTGGAACTTGTTTGTTAATATCATTTCGGCCTTGACATTTCTTTCACTTATTTCATTTGTCTTATCTGCCCATATTTAACATTTTTTTTATTTATTTCATGTCTCGTTTGTTTGTGATTGACTTTGATTAGTCAAAGATTCGCGATTTAGTATTTGATGAATTCAACTTGTTGTCTGATGATTTGTTAAATTAGATCAATTGGATCATTGATAGAATTGTTGTTAATGTTGTTATTGTTGTTACTGTTATTTCTGGAGTAATAGTTTCAATGGATGAAGTGCGAAAAATAGACTTTTCCCAAAGAATATGACGCGCTTGGATTATTCATTCTTTGGCTTTGTCAGGAAGTTCAAATGGTAAAAGAAATCAAATATCTTTCCTGCAATAATTACTGCATCATAACGTTTTTGATCTTGAGATTTTTCATTTCCTTTAACGCTTTAAATTCTTTGGTTGAATTATTTGTAGATGATGAAGAGAATAATTATTTGTAGAATTTGTGATATAATCCTTAGAATCTGATCTTTAGAATCGCAATGAAATTTGGTAAATTCAACTTGAAAATCAGATTTCAAATCGGCAATACATCTCGTAATTGAATGCAAAATTAATTTCTTACAATTCATTTTGTTGTTTCAATATCTACCATTATGATGATGAACGCGACGACTTTATGATGGAACTAACGCATCATCATCATCAGCTTGGTGTGCGGTAAAGATGCTGTTGATCTATCATCGCTTATATCTGATACAATATCATTTGTTTTATCCTTTTCGTTCACTATCAAAGCATCTTTGATCTCATTTTCAGGCTTATAATTTACCGCCTTTAATATTGTAAATGATATTATTATTTTTTATGTTGTGCATATTTTTGATTGTTATTTTATAACCATTAAATCAGAGTAGTTACACACTGAATTATAAAAGTTAAACAGACAGATGTGGTACAACTATTTTTTTTACCTTTTAAATAATGTTCAATCACCTCGTTCAACTTAAGATTTATATTCATCATTACCATTATTAGTTAATCGAATCTGGTGTAAACTATACCTATACTTTGGGAATTAAAGAAAGTTGGAAAGCATTATGATTCAAATGTATGGATACTCAAACTAGAACTTTGCTTATTCAAAATAGATTTGATTTATCATCATCACCACCTCAAGTTATTTTTGATTATCCATCATTGATTCATAAATTTATAATTAATAATTTCCTTAATTTTATCTTCACATATTCATCAAAATCAACCCATAACAAATTGTTGGTTCATATCAAAATAATATTAAAAACAATAATAATAGCGAATCAATATTATGTAAATTAATAATAAATCGTTGTGCATTTTTGGATTGTTTTAAATTGACGGCAGCCTTTAGTAAAATGATTATGATAATTTAATTGGCTCAATTCTCGATTTACCTGGTGCCCAAAAAGCATTTGAGAAATTAGAAAGTTTCACTTCGACACTTGAATCATTAACATTAATTTATGATAATATTTTAATCATGGATTTATCTTTGGTTTCAGTTTCTCAGGTTATATTATTGACAAAACTTATTAATATCCAAAAATGTAACGACTGATGTTAGATTGAAATTAATTATCATCAGTCAAAAAGGAGTCTTCATTTAATATTAGTAAGTTGAGGTGAATTTATCACCAATTGATCAATTTATTTCACTTCAAGAGCTTTATATCGTAGATTATTCAGGATTATATAATTCAGATTGTTTATTCTTGACTTCATCATTTACATATTTGAGTAGTTTTCATTATTTTCATTTGAGATCGAGAGTTACAGCTCAAAGTGTCCTCAAAAATTTATTATGAAAATTTTCAAAACAGCCAATACAAATTTAAAAAATATTTTTCTGCATTTATGTCCCACAATTACATTCAGCAATTTTAAATTGTTGTGCAAAGATTGCCAAATTAACTTTACTAAATTTAAGTCTTGAACAAGTAATGGTAATATTCAATAATAACTTTAATGAATTATGATTTGTAGAATAGAAGGATATGATGCTAATGAATTATTATGTCAAATGGCAGAGAATGTACCAGGCTCACTTGAAACTATTGAAATCATAATGGTCTATACAAATCCATAGATATTTAGTACTAATAGTTTAAGAAAAGTTTTGGTGTTGTAAAGGGAGTAAAGGATAAGGAAATAAAAAGATTAGTATAATGGGACGTGACCTATTTACATACATCTTAAAGTTATAGAAGAATATTCCAAATAATATTTTATTTATTATTTTGTTTAAATATGAAAATTTACTATGTAATAAAAATCAACGGTATATAAAATTTATGTAATTTTTATAAGATTTTATTATTTTTTAGCTTAATTTTTAAATTTATTTATAAAATTAAAATTAAAATAAATTAATTAATTAAATCAAAAATAAACTAATTTAACATTAAAGTTAATTATAAAAAATAATAGTTTAGTCAATATACTTTTTAAAATGATTATGACGTATTTGATATCAACATAATGATTAATTCACATTTAAATCTTTTACACTAATTCCAATTAATAGTTATCATTAAATAGCAGTGTCAGTTGTTAAATATGAGAATTCTATTTTATGTGTAGAATAATTGATGAATTGTTAAAAGTCACGTAACTCAAGTGCTTTGTTGATTTCATAATTTAATATGAATTTAATAGAATAATTAAGAATTCAGGGTCAGGGGAATTTTATTTTTAGTTTGCCATTGTATATTTTATAATTTAGAAATCCAAAATATTTATCTGTATTAATAATAATTGATTTTTTGCACTAAACAAGAAAAAAATTCAAAAAATAAATAAAGAAAGAAAATGATTCAAATTGAAAATTACAAATTATAATCAATTGATTAGAACTTACTTATGATCCATCTTTCCCATGATCTAATGATTAAAATGCTGAAAAATTCATTGCGAAATAATTAATAATTACAATTATTAAAGACCAATTAATCGAGAATCACTTATTATATTTACAGAGAATTAAATAAATTTCAATCAGATTAATTAAGATTATAATAAATTTAATTTAATTAATTAATAATTTTCCCAGGGAAGGCAAAATCGCTTTTTTTCCCCAAAAGGAAAAGAAAAACAGGGAAATAATTTTATATTTATATTAATTAAATCAATCTTCATTACATGTAAAAAGTAACAGTATAAAAATAATCAAATTTGCTGTGCATATAATGTATAAATAAAAACAATAATAATGATTTATTTTAATTGATTACATACTGGTCAGCTTTTAATTTAAATAAAAAACTATACTCTATAATTCCAGTGGTCAAAGAAATAAATATATAAAAATATAAAATAAAATAATATGATAAAATAAATAACTTGCTAATATTAGATAATGTTGAAATACTAAAGTTATCCTAATAATATCAAGACTAAACAGAAAATAAATTAATGGTTAATCCTCTGGAATTTCATTTTCCTCAACTATCCAAATTTAAATATTGTTAATTATGTTTTTAAATTAAACATACTAAACAAATAATTCAAGAAATAAAATACTTACTTATATCTTCAGGAATTTTAAGATCCCACTGTTTTGTATCTAAAATAATAATTTATGTAAATATTTATAAAAAACGATTGTTTATTACTTTAAAAAATATACTTGCCATGTATAATAGTTTCAACTGTTTTTGGTTTCAGAAAAGACAAATGTCTACTTGTATATATTGCCTGAGGATGTGTTATTTTTGGATCATATTGAATGAAATTCTCATTTAACTTATTGGCCTCATTAGCTTTATCAATCTGTTTTTTTATCTCATTATCATTATAATTATTTTTAAAATAGGTAAGTTGAGATTCCAATTTTTCAGCAGTTGGACGATTTAAAGGATTAATATTCCAACATTTTTCCATTAAATCCTTGAACAATTGTGGGATCTCACACTTAATTTCAGGTTTACGTCCTTCACAAATTGAAATTACAAGTTTTTCATCATGTGGTATATTATAATAAGGTGGATAACTAGTAAAAACTTCTAACATAATCATACCAAATGAGTAAATATCAGATGCTTGAGTATATTTTCCACTATTCAGTGTCTCAGGTGCCATATACGGAATTACTCCGTAAATTTTTTCTTTATCATTTTGTGAAACTGGATTACACAAACCAAAGTCAGTGATGTAAGAACTAATTTTAGTTTCATTAACTATATTGCCAGAGTGAAAATCTTTGTGTATCAAGCCAGTTTTATGAATTCTAGCAAGTCCTGAAGCTATATAAAATAAATTTTTAATTTTATGATGCCAAGTTAATTTTTTAAAGCTACTATTCAACATTTTTCGCAGACTACCATATTTTGCATATTGCATAACCATCATATATTCTTTTTCTGCCGGATTTTTAGTTATGCCATACATTGCAACTGCCCATATACCTCGAAATATGTGTTGATTTTTTACCTAAAATATTAAACAGTTCAGAATTAGTAAAAATAATTATTGTTTACTCAATTAATAAAAATTAAATAATATAAAATATTTCACCTCTTGTAAAAATTCACTTTTATGTATAGAAGGGTTAAGGCTTTTTAAGCAAACATCTATGTGTGGTGATCTTTTCCAAATTTCCTTTTCAAAATCCCAAGATATAATATACCCATCAGACCATGTTGCCTTGAAAACTTTGCCAAAACCTCCTTTAGCAAGATATTCAATATTATTAAATTTATCAAATGGAATCCATTCAATAACTTCTGCACATTTAGTTGCCTTGAGTTGAGTTTGCTGAATAAGCTCATCAATTTCTATATCTTCACTCATCCATGTATTAAATTCACTTTGAAATCTTCTGCTATTACATGTATTACACCATTGTTTTCCAGTGTTAACTTTCTGACATTTTTTACATTTTCCAAGTTCTTTGTCAAAACTAAAATGTATTATTTATAATAAGCAATTACGAAGACTTATTGAAAATAATTGAAATAGTTTTAAATAATAATACTCACGCCATCCTGTAAGATAATTAATTAAAAAAGTATCATTAGATGTCAGATAGCTTGAAACTTTAATCTAAATAATTGTAAATTTAAATAATACTAACTTCCTGTGGTTCAATTACATGATAATTAATTTAAGAAGTATTATTAAATATTAGATTAGCTTGAAACTTTGATCTAAATAATTATGAATTTAAATAATACTCACTCCCTGTAATAAGATAATTAATTAAAGTATTATTAGATGTTAGATTAGCTTGAAACTTTGATTGAAATAATTATAGATTTAAATAATACTCACTTTCTGTGATTCAATTACATGATAATTAATTAAAGAAGTGTTATCAGATATTAGATTAGCTTGAAACTTTGATCCAAATAATTATGAATTTGAATAATATTTACAATCTTTAATAAGATAATTAATTAAAGAAGTATTATTAGATATTAGAATAGAGTGAAGCTCTAAATAATTATGAATTTAAATAATACTCACATCCTGTGATTCAATTGTGTGATAATTAATTAAAGTATTATTAGATGCTAGATTAGCTTGAAACTTTGATCTAAATAATTATAGATTTAAATAATACTCACTTCCTGTAATTCAATTCATGATAATTAATTAAAGAATTATTATTATCTGGTATATTAGTTTGAAAATTTGATCTAAATAATTATGAATTTAAATAAAACTCACTTCCTGTAATAAGATAATTAATTAAAAAAAAATTATTAGATCTTAGAGTGGCTTGAAACTTTGATCAAAATAATTATAATTATGAATTTAAATAATACTCACTCCCTGTAATAAGATAATTAATTAAAGTAGTATTGTTAGACGTTAGATTAGCTTGAAACTTTGATCTAAATAATTATAAACTAAAATAATGCTCACTTTCTATAATAAGATATATATTTGATTATGTGATAATTAATTAAAGTATTATTGGCTTGAAACTCTGATCTAAATAATTATGAATTTAAATAACACTTACTCCCTGCATTTGATTATTGATAATTAATTAGATGTTAGATTCCTTGAAACTTTGATCTAAGTAATTATGAGTTTAAATAATACTCACGCTCTGTAATAAGATAATTAATTAAAGCAGTATCGGATGTAAGATTAACTTGAAACTTTGATCTAAATAATTATGAATTTAAATAATACTCACTGCCTATGATTTAATTACAGAATTAAAGGAGTATTATTAGATGTTAGATTAGCTTGAAACTTTGATCTAAATAATTATGAATTTAAATAATACTCACTTCCTGTAATAAGTTAATTAATTAAAGAAGTATTATTTGATGTTAGATTGGCTTGAAACTTTGATCTAAATAATTATGAATTTAAATAATACTTACTCCCTGTAATAAGATAATTAATTAAAGGAGTATTGTTAGATTAGCTTGAAACTTTGATCTAAATGATTATGAATTTAAATAATACTCACCTCCTATGATTCAGTTGCATGATAATTAATTAAAAGAGTATTATTAGATATTAGATTAGCTTGAAACTTTAATCTAAATGATTATGAATTTAAATAATACCCACCCCCTGTGATTTAATTACATAATGAAAGGAGTATGATTAGATGTTAGATTAGCTTGAAAAATTGATCTAAATAATTATAAATTTAAATAATACTCACAGTCTGTAATAAAATAATTAATTAAAGAAGTATTATTAGATGTTAGCTTAAACTTTGATCTAAATAATTATGAATTTAAATAATACTCACAATCTGTAATAAGATAAATAATTAAAGAAGTATTATTAGATGTTAGATTAGCTTGAAACTTTGATCTAAATAATTATGAATTTAAATAATACTCACAATCTGTAATAATATAATTAATTAAAGAAGTATTATTAGATGTCAGATTAACTTGAAACTTTGATCAAAATAAATATGAATTCAAATAATACTTACTCCCTGTAATAAGATAATTAATTAAAGTATTATTAGATGTTAGATTAGCTTGAAACTTTGATCTAAATAATTATGAATTTAAATAATACTCACTGCCTGTGATTTAATTAAATAATTAAAGGAGTATTATTAGATGTTAGATTAGCTTGAAACTTTGATCTAAATAATTATGAATTTAAATAATACTCACAATCTGTAATAAGATAATTATTAAAGTATTATAAGATGTTAGATTAGCTCAAGACTTTGATCAAAATAATTATGAATTTAAATAATACTCACGCTCTGTAATAAGATAATTAATTAAAGTATTATTAGATGTTAGATTAGCTTGAAACTTTGATCTAAATAATTATGAATTTAAATAATACTCACTGCCTGTGATTTAATTACATAATTAAAGGAGTATTATAAGACGTCAGATTAGCTTGAAACTTTGATCTAAATAAGTATGAATTTAAATAATACTTGCTCCCTGTAATAAGATAATTAATTAAAGAAGTATTATTAAATGTTAGATTAGCTTGAAACTTTGATCTAAATAATTATGAATTTACATAATACTCACTCCCTGTAATTCATTTACATAATTAAAGAAGTATTATTAGATGTTAGATTAGCTTGAAACTTTGATCTAAATGATTATGAATTTAAATAATACTCACCTCCTGTGATTTAATACATAATGAAAGGAGTATTATTTGATGTTATATTAGCTTGAAACTTTGATCTAAATAATTATGAATTTAAATAATACTCACTCCCTGTAATATTATTAGATGTTAGATTAGCTTGAAACTTTGATTTAAATAATTATGAATTTAAATAATACTCACAAACTATGATTTAATTTCATGATAATTAATTGATGTTAGATTAGCTTGAAACTTTGATCTAAATAATTATGAATTTAAATAATACTCACATTCTGTAACAAGATAATTAATTAAAGAAGTATTATTAGATGTTAGATTAGCTTGAAACTTTGATCTAAATAATTATTAATTTAAATAATACTCACTCCCTGTAATAAGATAATTAATTAATGGAGTATTATTAGATGTTAGATTAGCTTGAAACTATTATCTAAATAATTCTGAATTTAAATAATACTAACAGCCTGCAATTTAATTAAATAATTAAAGGAGTATTATTAGATGTTAGATTGGATTGAAACCTTGATCTAAATAATACTCACGTCCTGTAATAAGATAATTAATTAAAGAAGTATTATTAGATGTTAGATTAGATTGAAACTTTGATCTAAGAATTGTAAATTTAAATAATACTCAACTCACTTCCTGTAATAATATAATTAATTAAAGTATTTTTAGATGTTAGATTAGCTTGAAACTTTGATCTAAATAATTATGAATTTAAATAATACTCACGCCCTGTAATAAGATAATTAATAAAGGAGTATTGTTAGATGTTAGATTAGCTTGAAACTTTGACCTAAATAATTATGAATTTAAATAATACTCACTGCCTGTGATTTAATACAAAATTAAAGGAGTATTATTAGATGTTAGATTAGCTTGAAACTTTGATCTAAATAATTATGAATTTAAATAATACTCACAAACTATGAGTTAATTTCATGATAATTAATTAAAGTATTATTGATGTTAGATTAGCTTGAAACTTTGATCTAAATAATTATGAATTTAAATAATACTCACATCCTGTAATAAGATAATTAATTAAAGAAGTATTATTAGATGTTAGATTAGCTTGAAACTTTGATCGAAATAATTATGAATTTAAATAATACTCACAATCTGTAATAAGATAATTAATTAAAGAAGTATTATTAGATGTTAGATTAGCTTGAAACTTTGATCTAAATAATTATGAATTTAAATAATCACTGCCTGTGATTTAATTAAATAATTAAAGGAGTATTATTAGATGTTAGATTAGCTTGAAACTTTGATCTAAATAATTATGAATTTAAATGATACTCACATCCTGTAAATAATTAATTAAAGAAGTATTATTAGATGTTAGATTAGCTTGAAACTTTGATCTAAATAATTATGAATTTAAACAATGCTCACTGCCTGTGATTTAATTACATAATTAAAGGAGTATTATTAGATGTTAGATTAGCTTGAAACTTTAATATAAATAATTATGAATTTAAATAATACACACCTCCTGTGATTAATACATATTGAAAAGAGTATTATTAGATGTTAGATTAGCTTGAAACTTTAACCTAGTAATTATGAATTTAAATAATACTCACAGTCTGTAATAAGATAATTAATTAAAGTATTGTTAGATGTTAGATTAGCTTGAAACTTTGATCTAAATGATTATGGATTTAAATAATACTCACAATCTGTGGTAAGATAATTAATTAAAGAAGTATTATTAGATGTTAGATTAGCTTGAAACTTTGATCTAAATAATTTTCAATTCAAATAATACTCACTGCCTGTGGTTTAATTACATAAAGGAGCATTATTTGATATTAGATTAGCTTGAAACTTTGATCTAAATAATTATGAATTTAAATAATACTCACATCCTGTAACAAGATAATTAATTAAAGAAGCATTATTAGATGTAAAATTAGCTTGAAACTTTGATCTAAATGATTATGAATTTAAATAATACTCACTCCCTGTAATAAGATAATTAATTAAAGCATTATTTGATGTTAGATTAGCTTGAAACTTTGATCTAAATAATTATGAATTTAAATAATACTCACCTCCTGTGATTCAATTACATAATTAAAGGAGTATTATTAGGTATTGAATTAGCTTGAAACTTTGATCTAAATAATTATGAATTTAAATAATATTCACCTCCTGTAATTTAATTACATAATTAAAGGAGTAATATTGGATGTTAGATTAGCTTGAAACTTTGATCTAAATAATTATGAATTTAAATAATACTCACAGTCTGTAATAAGATAATTAATTAAAGAAGTATTATTAGATGTTAGATTAGATTGAAACATTGATCAAAATAATTATGAATTTACATAATACTCACTCCCTGTAATAAGATAAAGATGCATTATTAGGTGAGGTGTTGGATGATTTTGAAACTTTAATGTAAATAATTATGAATTTAAATAATACTCACTCCCTGTAATAAGACATGTATTCAATTACATGGCACGATAATTAATTAAAGTATTAATTGATGTTAGATTAGCTCGAAACTTTAATCTAAATAATTATGAATTTAAAGAATACTCACCTCCTGTGATTCATTTACATAATTAAAGAAGAATTATTAAATGTTAGATTAACTTTAAACTTTTATTTAAATTAAAATAATACTCACTCCCTGTGATTCAATTACATGAAAATTAAAGAATTATTATTAGATGTTAGATTAGCTTGAAACTTTGATCTAAATAATTATAGATTTAAACAATACTCACCAACTGTAATAAAATAATTAATTAAAAAAGCATTATTAGATGTCAGATTAGCTTGAAACTTTGATCTAAATAATTATGAATTTAAATAATACTCACTGCCTGTTATTTAATACATAATTAAAGAAAGATTATTCAATGTTAGATTGGCTTGAAACTTTGATATAAATAATTATGAATTTAAATAATACTCACTCCCTGTAATAAGATAATTAATTAAAGAAGTATTATAAGATGTTAGATTAGCTTGAAACTTTGATCAAAATAATTATGAATTTAAATAATACTCACCTCCTGTGATTTAATACATAATTAAAGAAGTATTGTTAGATGTTAGATTAGCTTGAAACTTTGATCTAAATAATTATGAATTTAAATATTACTCACCTCCTGTGATTTATACATAATTAAAGGAGTATTATTCAATGTCAGATTAGCTTGAAACTTTGATATAAATAATTATGAATTTAAATAACACTTACTCCCTGCATTTGATTATTGATAATTAATTAGATGTTAGATTCCTTGAAATTTTGATCTAAATAATTATGAATTTAAATAATACTCACTCCCTGAATAAGATAATTAATTAAAGAAGTATTATTAGATGTTAGATTAGCTTGAAACTTTGATCTAAATAATTTTGAATTTAAATAATACTCACAGTCTGTAATAAGATAATTAATTAAAGAAGTATTATTAGATGTTAGATTAGCTTGAAACTTTGATCTAAATAATTATTAATTTAAATAATACTCGCTCCCTGTAATAATATAATTAATTAAAGAAGTATTATTAGATATTAGATTAGCTTGAAACTTTGATCAAAATAATTATAAATTTGAATAATACTCACTTCCTATAATAAGTAATTAATTAAAGAAGTATTATTAGATGTTAGATTAACTGAAACTTTGATCTGAATAATTATAAATTTAAATAATACTCACTTTCTGTAATAAGATATATATTTGATTATGTGATAATTAATTAAAGTAAAAGTATTATTAGATGTTAGATTAGCTTGAAACTCTGATCTAAATACTTATGAATTTAAATAATACTCACATCCTGTAATAAGATAATTAATTAAAGTATTGTTAGGTGTTAGATTAGCTTGAAACTTGACCTAAATAATTATGAGTTTAAATAATACTCACTCCCTGTAATAAGATAATTAATTAAAGTATTATAAGATGATAGATTAGCTTGAAACTTTGATCTAAATAATTATGAATTTAAATAATACTCACATCCTGTAATAATACAATTAATTAAAGAAGCATTATTAGATGTTAGATTAGCTTGAAACTTTAATCTAAATAATTTTGAATTTAAATAATACTCACCTCCTGTGATTCAATTGCATAATTAAAGAAGTATTATTAGATGTTAGAATAGCTTGAAACTTTGATCAAAATAATTATGAATTTAAATAATACTCACTCCCTGCAATAAGATAATTAATTAAAAAAGTATTATTAGATGTTAGATTAGCTTGAAACTTTGATCCAAATAATTATGAATTAAAATAATACTCACAAACTATGATTTAATTTCATGATAATTAATTAATGTATTATTGATGTTAGACTTTGATCCAAATAATCATGAATTTAAATAATACTCACAGTCTGTAATAAGATAATTAATCAAAGAAGTATAGATTAGCTTGAAACTTTGATCTAAATAATTATGAATTTAAATAATACTCACTCCCTGCAATAAGATAATTAATTAAAAGAGTATTATTAAATGTTAGATTAGCTTGAAACTTGATCTAAATAATTATGAATTTAAATAATACTCACTGCCTGTGATTTAATTACATAATTAAAGGAGTATTATTAGATATTAGATTAGCTTGAAACTTTGATCTAAATAATTATGCATTTAAATAATACTTGCTCTCTGTAATAAGATAATTAATTAAAGAAGTATTATAAGATGTTAGATTAGCTTGAACTTTGATCTAAATAATTATGAACTTAAATAATACTCACTCCCTGTGATTCATTTACATAATTAAAGTATTATTAGATGTTAGATTAGCTTGAAACTTTGATCTAAATATTATGAATTTAAATAATACTCACTGCCTGTGATTTAATTACATAATTAAAGAAGTGTTATTGATGCTAGATTAGCTTGAAACTTTGATCTAAAGAATTATGAATTTAAATAATACCCACTTCCTGTAATAATACAATTAATTAAAAAAGTATTATTAGATGTTAGATTAGCTTGAAACTTTGATCAAATAATTATAGATTTAAATAATACTCACAAACTGTAATAAGATAATTAATTAAAGAAGTATTATTGGATGTCAGATTAGCTTGAAATTTTGATCTAATTATTTATGAATTTAAATAATACTCACCTCCTTTGATTTAATTACATGATAATTAATTAAAGAAGTTTTATTAGATGTTGAATTAGCTTGAAACTTTGATCTAAATAATTATGAATATAAATAATATTCACTCCCTGTAATAAGATAATTAATTAAATATTATTAAATGTTAGATTGGTTTGAAACTTTGATCTAAAAAATTATGAATTTAATTAATACTCACGCCCTGTAATAAGATAGTTAATTAAAGAAGTATTATTTGATGTTAGATTAGCTTGAAACTTTGATCTAAATAATTCTGAATTTAAATAATACTCACAAACTGAGATTCAATTACATAATTAAAGAAGTATTATTAAATGTTATATTAGCTTGAAACTTTGTTCTAAATAACTATGAATTTAAATTATACTCACTCCCTGTAATAAGATAATTAATTAAAGAAGTATTATACGATGTTAGATTAACTTGAAACTTTGATCTAAATTATTATGATTTTAAATAATACTTACTCCCTGTAATAATATATGTATTTGATTAGATATCAGATTAGCTTGAAATTTGATCTAAATAATTATGAATTTAAATTCTCACTCCCTGTAATAAGATAATTAATTAAAGATGTATTATTAGATTATTAGATGTCAGATTGGCTTGAAACTTTGATCTGAATAATTATGAATTTAAATAATATTCACCTCCTATGATTCGTTTACATAATTAATGAAGTATTATTAGATGTTAGATTAGCTTGAAACTTTGATCTAAATAATTATAGATTTAAATAATGCTCACATCCTGTAATAAGATAATTAATTTTCGTATTATTAGATGTTAGATTAACTTGAAACTTAAATATAAATAATTATGAATTTAAATAATACTTACTCCCTGCAATAAGATAATTAATTAAAGGATTATTATTAGATGTTAGATTAGCTTGAAACTTTGATCTAAATAATTATGAATTTAAACAATACTCACGCCCTGTAATAAGATAATTAATTAAAGAAGTATTATTTGATGTTATATTAGCTTGAAACTTTGATCTAAATAATTTTGAATTTAAATAATACCCACTCCCTTTAATAATATAATTAATTAAAGAAGCATTATTAGATGTTAGATTAGCTTGAGACTTTGATAAAATAATTATGAATTTAAATAATACTCACCTCCTGTGATTCAATTGCATAATTAAAGAAGTATTATTAGATGTTAGATTAGCTTGAAACTTTGATCAAAATAATTATGAATTTAAATAATACTCACTTCCTGTAATAATATAATTAATTCAAGAAGTATTATTAGATGTTAGATTAGCTTGAAACTTTGATCCAAATAATTATGAATTAAAATAATACTCACTCCCTGTAATAATATAATTAATTAAAGAAGTATTATAAGATGTTAGATTAGCTTGAAACTTTGTTCTAAATAATTATGAATTTAAATTATACTTACTCCCTGTAATAAGATAATAAGATAATTAATTAAAGGAGTATTATTAAATGTTAGATCTAAATAATTAAGAATATAAATAATACTCACATCCTGTGATTAAATTAAATAATTAAAGAAGCATTATTAGATATTGGATTTGCATGAAACTTTGATCTAAATAATTTTGAATTTAAATAATATTCACTTCCTGTGATTTAATTACATAATTAAAGAAGTATTATTAGGTGCTAGATTAGCTTGAAACTGTAATCTAAATAATTACGAATTTAAATAATACTCACATCCTGTAATAAGATAAATAATTAATGAAGTATTATTAGATGTTAGATTAGCTTGAAACTTGATCTAAATAATTGTGAATTTAAATAACACTTACTCCCTGTATTTGATTATTGATAATTAATTAGATGTTAGATTCCTTGAAATTTTGATCTAAATAATTATGAATTTAAATAATACTCACTCCCTGTGATAAGATAATTAATTAACGAAGCATTATTAGATGTTAGATTGGCTGAAATTTTGATCTAAATAATTATGGATTTAAATAACACTCACCTCCTGTGATTTAATTATTAGATTTTAGATTAGCTTGAAACTTTGATTTAAATAATTATGAATTTAAATAATACTCACTTTCTGTAATAAGATATGTATTTGATTACATGATAATTAGTTAAAGTATTATTAGATGTTAGATTAGCTTGAAACTTTAATCTGAATAATTATTAATTTAAATAATACACACTCCCTATAATACAATTGCATGATAATTAATTAAAGAAGTATTATATGTTAGATTAGATTAGCTTGAAACTTTGATCTAAATAATTATGGATTTAAATAATACTCACTTCCTGTAATAAGATAATTAATTAAAGAATTATTATTAGATGTTATATTGGCTAAAATCTTTGATCTAAATAATTATGAATTTAAATAATACTCACATCCTGTAATTAAGATATTTATTTGATTATGTGATAATTAATTAAAGTATTATTAGATGTTAGATTAGCTTGAAACTTTGATTCAAATAATTGTGAATTTAAATAATACTCATACTCACTTCCTGTTATTCAATTACATGATAATTAATTAAAGTATTATTAGACGTTAGATTAGCTTTAAAATTTGATCTAAATAATTGCGAATTTAAATAATACCCACTTCCTGTGATTCAATTACATGATAATTAATTAAAGTATTATTATATGTTAATGTTGGATTAGTTTGAAACTTTGATCTAAATTATTATGAATTTAGATTATACTCACAAACTACAATAGATAGGTTTTTGATTACGTGATAATTAAAGAAGCATTATTAGATGTTAGATTAACTTGAAACTTTGATCCTAATTATTATGAATCCGAATACTCACGACCTGCGGCATAAATTAAAAAAATTGTCTATTGGTGAGTTGTTTTAAAACTTTTTATTTCAATAATTATTAAATTTTACTTACATATTTTAATATAACGCACAATTAATTTAAAATTTTTTAAAAACTTATCAAATATTATTTATATGTAACAATGAATGGTAACACATACATTAAGGATTCCTTTTTTGGTTATTACAATGAAAATTTCATACGAATGTGCTGGAAAATTCGAATCATTTGTGTTTCGGAAAAGTGTGAGTGATTTCAGTCACACAGACATTTAATAGTGAGGTGGCACGAAGGTAACCAATGTCACGGGGATGATAGAGGATGATATGTGTCTTCATCTTGGATGAGATTTTTTTTTGCCTTGCACAAAAACGTTTTTATGGATGACAGAGGATGAAGGTAAACAAGAAGAAGGTTTATAAAAATAGCTGCGGTGTGGAAGAAAAACAAGAGATTCCCTTTCGCCAAAAAAGAACAAGAACCAAAAATAAAAATAATTTACTTGATATTTCGAACAATTTTAATTTTAGTTATATTTTTGTAATAATTTCAAACATAAATTTAGTGTAGCGGAATAACAAAAGTGATAAGATACGCCAAAGCAGTAATATGTTGTTTTTGTTATATCCGATATTAAACCTTAATAAAATATAATAAACTATTTCTTTTATTTCTTGGCAAGTTACATCAAAAGTCTACAATAGTTTCGGTAGTGTGCAAGAGGTAGTAAAGATACTTTTACTCCACTTACTCATCGTACCTTCAGATTTTACACGAGATTGCATTGTTTGAAAGTGTTTGTAAGCAGGTTTAGATCGACTGATTGCCTGGTCTTACTGTGTTTCGTGATATTGCACACCAGAGAAAGTGTGCTAGTGATACATTGAATTATCGTGTGATTATCTTGAGTTTATTGAGACTGATTTGTGTAACTTTCCATATTGTTCTGCGCAGACCGCGACAATAGTTTGTATCTTCGTTTTGGATTTTTTTGGTAAAATGATCCATAGTTATAGTGCCAAGTCGCTTCGAGTATCAATTTGTTCCTTTGACAATCATGTTTTTGTTTTTTGTAAAAGTCCTTTTATAAAAATGGTTACAAATGTGATTTTCGTTTTTTTATAACGATGCGATGAAAACTTTTATGAAATGGATAAAAAAATTAATCGTACAATTGATATTGTTCCACAAGAAATGAGAATACCAACTTATCACCTATTCTATTCAATTATCGTTCGTAAAGTTGATAATATTCAATTCTACTAATCCGTCCTATAAACTCGCCCATACTTATGAAGCTGCTGTAGTAAGTTTATAAGTTCTTTATTTTATTTGTTCTGCTTTTCTGATTTTAATTTACATAATTGCCATAATAAAAGATTTCAATTATCTTTTATTAGATTCGCTAAATAGAAAGTTGATATAGATAATCTTCTCAACGATATTTCATCGTTACAATTTCTCGCTGTATAACAATCTAAATTCAAAAAGAGGTGGGAATTTCGTTATCCAAAGTTGACAGGTAAACACGAGATTCATTAAAGAAAATGTCAGAAAATATCTTGCTTATGATATATTAATATTAACCAGAATGTCATATTCATAATTTAGTATTCAGGAAATTTATTTGGCAGCATTTTCTGAATTAATTTATATTCAAAAGCAATGTTTCATGAAATGTCCAAAATTATTCCCGAATTACCTACTTTTATTAGACAACGCTTTATTTCCGACACACTGCCAGTCATTTTGCTAACTTTTTAATAGATTCTTTGCATAATCATATTGAACATATAATGCGAATTGCCGAAGAACCAAAATACAATCGTGATTTTGTGACATCCTCATAAGAATTGGCAGAATTTGAATTTAGAACTCTGAGATTCAAATTAAGAAATCTTTTACGAACTGGATTGAACCCTATACAGCAAAGAGGAATAAAAAGAAATGTTCAAAAATCGAAATGAATTATTTACATATTAAAAATGTAAAATTTGCTCTCGATAGTTGGCGTTGATTATTTTAGAGTAGGGTGTAATGAACGTGACAGTTTTTCGTGAAATCAAGGATTTATTATTAAATAATGTTGATAGTATGATATCATTAATTTTACTAAATTTTCAATTCCTTTGGTGCCTTCTAAACATACTCTCTTTTCTTGCGACATATCTATCTGATGAATATAAAAATGTAATGATTATATTTTTATAAATATCTTAGAATTTTATGAATTCACTATAGGAATTTTCTATCGTGTTTATTTGAATTCAATTAACTTTATAATTTGTAATTGAGATCTAGCTCCATAAATATTTAATGAAATATTACTTTTTATAGTTAATATAATTAGGTAACACTTGTATTTCCATTTTCACCATTTTCTCAGTTAATTTGATAAATTTTCAAAAAAAAATTAATACATAATACCATATCAAAGAGGAGACAAGTAAAAAATAATTAAAATAATAAAAAAAGTTTAATTTTGTTAGAATATTTTAATTTACTGTTAATGAATTGATTTATTCTTAAGAAATCAAAAAGTAGTATGATTAATTTTTGGCGTTTAAATACAATAATCCTCCCTTACTTTTTAATCATGATGAAATTAAATTCTTTAGGATGTATTGCATTTATCAATGTGTAATTCTATCGAAAAATACTTCAGATTCTGTTATGTTGAATTCAATGTTAAAGAATTGGAAAATACAAAAGAAATCAATATAAAGTTTTATGCTTATTTAATAGATACCATAGATACCAAAATAATAAATGAAAAAAATAATAATTTCCTTTTATTTCACAACTGGCAAGTTTTTATTTTATTTCATTAGTTGTTTTCAAAAATTCATCAAAAAATCATTTCCTTTTTTCCCAACTATTATAAATTATAGAAACAAGATTTTTCGTTATATTACTTTCGGAATTGAAACATTTAATAGCAAGAAAATTCTACGTCGAGACTTACATAGTGCCAAAATTCTTGTTAATAAAAGTTATTTATTATATATAACAATAATATTAGATTTAGGATTTAGCCAACCTGCAACTATTGATTCAAATCTTCAATAAAGCAAACGTTCATAAAAATATTATAAAAAAGTATTATTTTTTCTCATTACATTATAAATTTTACAGTACGTGCATAATTTTATTCATTGTATTTTGATATAGATTTATAGATTCAGGTTATGTATAGTGGCACTAAGGATTGTTACATCACATGAATCCTGTTAGACTATGTACTATATCTATAAAAACAAAATTAACAACAAATAAGCATTAATTTAATAGAACTAAATTCTATATTGTAATAAAATATTTATTGTATAGTTCGTTTTTTTTTTTTTTTACATTTCAACGGAGTCTTGCCTAACTAAAACTTTGAATAACTACATGGTAGTTATTTTTAAATATTAAACGTATAGATTTAAATTATATTAGCGAATTAGTTTTATTAAATTTTAAATAATTAAAAAAGATAATTGAATATTTCTATTGATTATTTATTACACAAAAAAAGTCACTTTAAGAAAGATAAAGAAGCGCTTAATCTTTTCTAAATTTTTCACATTACTACATAAGTTGACAAAGTTTACAACGAGTGTTCACAAAATTGGAAAGCTTTGAGACATTATCGTTACTTTAATTGAAAATAATAAATTCTTAAACTTTAATTAATAATATGTATATGTATAACAAGTGCAATTTATATACTATATTTTACTATAACCATATTAAATTTATTTATTTAAAACTCGAGAGATTATTTCTTTGATTTTTTTTTCTGAAAAAAAAAACACGATATAGAGTAATGATGGTTACGAATTACTCAAAAAAAAAATATTAATGTTTTATTTTTCAATTTCTATTGAGAAATATTGAAAAAATCATAAATTTATTATACTCAGGATTCATTAATTGTATAATCTATAAACGCAATCAGAAAAAAATTATATTATGATCAAGATATGAATGTTATCATAGACAGAAACACGTGAACAAGGATCAATATTTTTATTTATAGGCCTGATTTTTTTGTATCGCATTTATTTATTGCATGATATGGTTCTAATTTATGACATATTGGATTACATCATAATAACTATAACTAGAATTTGTAATATATGTACTAAAAGAACGTTCATTAAATCCAGCGTAATGGATAAAATTATCCAAGAATCTCGAATAAATAATCCTACCATATGATAATTTTCATGATATCGATATTGAACACAGCCCAACCCCAACCCGGCTGAAATAACAATTTTCAATCGTGGCGTGGCATTGGGAAGTAGTGACGAGATAAAATTAATTTTTGCCGAAAAAAAAACCCCCCGAATTTTTTTCGTAATTACGAACGGTTTTTATATATTATCACTATAGAAATTAATGTTACAAAGTTTGGTAATTTGTATCATCGCACCTAACACTTCAGGAGCTCCAAAAATGTTTCTCTTTTTGTTTTCCGTGATTAACTTACCCAAAATCTACAATCTATAATTTAATATCTCCTTTAAAATCATATGATAAAATATTTCTAGGATGAAAGTCATGAAGAATAGTACATATCGATAAAATTAAATGATTTATTTTCTTATATTAAAATTACTATTTAAATAATTTCTAAGATTTCCGTATTTTAGATATTCTAATGCCATCACATGTTTGTGAGTTTCTGTCATCTATTTTTTAAATAATAATTAATATATTACAGATTTTTGAAATAACTTTCATATTAATTTAAAATATTGCTTTACTTCGTTTAAGAAATCTTCATTAATACCACTTCTTGTCGATATCTCTTTCCTATTATTGATTTTTTAAAATCTCAAATCCATCAATCCACTTAGCATAATAAATAACCTTTTGTTTAATATAGTTTTTTCCTTATTTTCTTTTAGTAATTCCGTATTCATTCTATTACCTTAAAGTTTCAATCAACATTTAGTTGGGAATCGCGAATAAGTTTATCTATCGTTGCATTTCCACTTGTCCACTTATCAAAATCATTTTTTGAAATGCGTCTAGTTGCATGAATCATTAATTGCAGCATTTTTTGATCACTTATAGTTTGTAAGTAAAGCTTCTAATGTAACAGTTCGGTTCGGTTCTAATGTTGAACTGGAACTGAACCAAAAATTGAAAACTGGTTCGGTTTGGAACTGAAATTTAAAAATATCGAACCAGAACCAAACTGAACTGAACCGGTTTGTACCAGTTCAAAATGGTTCAAAAGGTTTTTTTTCTGTCAGAGTTTTTGTTTAACTATTACAATAAAATTATAATATAAAGGTATGATTAATTAAAAATACAATACACCACTGTTACAAGAGTAATTCTTGTAAGTTTAAAAAATCATATTTATAATTTAATATTATAAGAGAGAAAAGATAAAAATATAGTTTTCCTTATCATTCCTTATTACAATTTGTCAAATGATCAAAAAAATATTTTAATAATACATTTCTAAAATATATAAATGTCCATAATAATAATAATAACTAGTGTGATGGGGGACACTTCGTGTCCCCCATCTTACATAATGTAACATTTTTTTGGTGTCAGAGTATTTTTGTAGTGACTATTTTTCTTACTTTGTTTTAAGTAGAGTAACTAACGGTCGAATCTTAGTTACCTTCGAAGCTGGGCACGCCAAACAGGACAAAAGTCGGGGATAAAATCGGTGATAAATTACACTTAGTGTATCAGTAATAAAAATTTTTTTTAAGTGTAATTTTATCACCATGTATCTGGATAAATTACAGATGTATCAGGATTTGACTCAGATATATCGGAGATAAAACCACACATAAAAATTTTATCATAGTTAATATTAGAGTTAAATCTCACTTGTAAGTGAGAAATAACTCAGGTGTATCGGGATTTTATTACAGTTATAAAAAATTTTATCACAGATAAAATTATNTATAGTTTTCCTTATCATTCCTTATTACAATTTGTCAAATGATCAAAAAAATATTTTAATAATACATTTCTAAAATATATAAATGTCCATAATAATAATAATAACTAGTGTGATGGGGGACACTTCGTGTCCCCCATCTTACATAATGTAACATTTTTTTGGTGTCAGAGTATTTTTGTAGTGACTATTTTTCTTACTTTGTTTTAAGTAGAGTAACTAACGGTCGAATCTTAGTTACCTTCGAAGCTGGGCACGCCAAACAGGACAAAAGTCGGGGATAAAATCGGTGATAAATTACACTTAGTGTATCAGTAATAAAAATTTTTTTTAAGTGTAATTTTATCACCATGTATCTGGATAAATTACAGATGTATCAGGATTTGACTCAGATATATCGGAGATAAAACCACACATAAAAATTTTATCATAGTTAATATTAGAGTTAAATCTCACTTGTAAGTGAGAAATAACTCAGGTGTATCGGGATTTTATTACAGTTATAAAAAATTTTATCACAGATAAAATTATATTAACCCGATATGTCTAAAATAACTCCTTCAAAATTTTATTAAATCAAGATTGATTAAGAATTTAATCCTATGATTTATTAAATAAATAAAAGAATCTTTTTTTTTATCTAAAAGTATTACATGCCTACTTTATTATTTATATAATAAAATAATTACTCTATTTTAAGTTTAAAAATTAATAAATTTCATCTATATTTCCAGTCCCAATTTGCGTAACTGAACTCGCGAAACTATCTTGCCTTAAATAATTACCTGTAGAATTAAAAAAATCTTATTCTATATTATTTTTCTATTTAAAAATAAATCTTGTTCTATATTATTTTTTATTTAAAAAGTTCATGATTAAATAAATAAATAAATAAAAGATCTTTTACAATTTTTTTTGATCTTGAACAAAAATAAAAGTATTACATGCCTACCTTACTATTTTTATAGTAAAATAATTACTCTATTTCTATTTAAATTCTTTATTAAAAATTATTAATAAATTTAATAAATTTGTCCATATTTCCGTGTTACGCCGATCCCTATTTGCGTAACTGAACTCGCGAAACAATCTTGTCTTAAATTATTATTTTTTATTTAAAAAGTTCATGATTAAATAAATAAATAAATAAAAGATCTTTTACAATTTTTTTTGATCTTGAACAAAAATAAAAGTATTACATGCCTACCTTACTATTTTTATAGTAAAATAATTACTCTATTTCTATTTAAATTCTTTATTAAAAATTATTAATAAATTTAATAAATTTGTCCATATTTCCGTGTTACGCCGATCCCTATTTGCGTAACTGAACTCGCGAAACAATCTTGTCTTAAATTATTATTTTTTATTTAAAAAGTTCATGATTAATAAATAAAGGATCTTTTACAATTTTTTTTGATATTGAATAAAAATAAAAGTATTATGTGCCTACCTCACTATTTTTATAGTAAAATAATTACCCTATTTAAAGTTCCTTAATAAAAATTATTAATAAATTCGTCTATATTTCCGTATTACATATTATGTAATGGTTACCTCATCTTATTTACTTATGATTTTCTTGAGATTTTCTTGAGTATAATAAAATTCTTCGATTATACACAATAAACAATCATTTTATAATTGATTGCATGAAATTTTGTATCAAAAATATTTTTAATAATTTATATTATTCTATTTTGATTTTATAATGGAAGTCTGGATTTTTCCTTTGATGCGCAGGTAATTATGTTAATGAAATAAATTTAATAAAATACTAATAAAACAAGAAAACAATGATTCCGGAAAAAAAAATCTAAATTAAAACTATCCCCGGAATTTCAAAATATTTTTATTGGGAATAGCCTATTGAAGCACCTTTAGCAGATTATATTCAAGCAAAATCACTTCCATATATTGGTTCTTGGATCCAATTTTCTCTGGTTATAATTTCTAATTTATGTAATAATTCAATTGAACAACCACAACCCATAGTATCAACACATACGCAAGAATTTTCAAAATGGACAATACCTATACCTCATTTGAATGGTATCTACAATGTTATAATGTTATATTATTTTATTATTTTATTATTTTTGCAACACCATTTGTTTACTAATATATTTTATAAATTATAGTTAATAAAAATTATTTATTACAATAATTATATAATTAGTTTCGAAAAATATTTTTATTATTTTTATTTATAAATATACAATATATAAAAAAAAGGAAAATTTTTGTAAGAAATATGAATCCCTTGAATCAAGAAAATCCATTTTATCCATCCAAAGCTAAAAATGCAAAAATAAAAATTATTTGATTAAATATTTTATTTCGTTTGTTTTTTTCAAAAATTCACGAAAATCATTTCCTTTTTTCCAAAAAAGGAGCGATTTTCCTCAAAAAACTCAAACTAATTTATTGATAAAAAAAAATATATATATATATATAAATTAATAATAAATTAATAAAAGAAATGAACTAATGAAAAATAAAGTTCTACATAGTAAATATTTAATCTACAATATAAATTGTATAAAGACGAAACGCAAAAGTAATAATTCCATAAAAAAAAATTATCATTAAATTTTTATTAATTAACGAAATTTTAAAAATTTAACCATATAAATAGACTCACTAAAATTAAGACTTAATAAACTTTGAGACCCAGGTAATGTTCAGATTAATTTAATAATTGACGAAATTTATTAAATTTAATTAATTAATGAATTAATCAAGAATCACTTTAATCAATTAAATCAAATAAATCAAATTAAATTTTAGGTAACAATATTATCGAGTTTGAAGTTGTAACTTTATTTCAAACAATAGATAATATTTTTATAGCCGAGATCAGGTAACTTTTAAATTATTTTATATTATATAATGTTATTATTAAATGTAAAGTTCAGGCAATTTTTTTAAATAAATAAATAAATTATTAATTAATTAAATTAAATTTATTATAATCTTAAAAAATGGATTGAAAATTATCTAAATCTCTTTAATAAGTGATTCTTATTAATAAATTAATCTTTTATAATTATGATTATTAACTATGATTATTAATTATTTCGCAATGAAATTTTCAGCATTCTAATCATTAGATCATGAGAAAGATGGATCATAAGTTTCTAATCAATTGATTTTAATTTATAATTTGCAATTTGAATTATTTTTCTTCTTTTTTTTTTGAATTTTTTTCTCGTCCAGTCAATTATTAATACAGATAAATATTTTGGGTTTCTAAATTATAAAATATACAATGGCAAACTAAAAATAAAATTCCCCGACCCTGAATTCTTGTTTATTCTATTAAATTCAGATTAAATTATGAAAGCAACGAAGCACTTGAGTTATGTGACTTTTAACAATTTATCAATTATTCTACGCGTTTCATAGCATGAAATATAATTCTTATATTTAACAATCGACACTACTATTTCATGATAACTATTAATTGGAATTGGTGTAAAAGATTTAAATATAAATTAATTATTATATTGATAGCAAATACTCCATAATTATTTTAAAAAGTAAACTGACTAAACTATTATTTTTTATAATTAACTTTACTGTTAAATTAGTTTATTTTTGACTTTAATTAATTAATTTAATATTAATTTTTAATTTTATAAATAAGTTTAAAAATTTAAGCTATAAAATAATAAAATCATATAAAAATTACATACCGTTGATTTTTAGTACATAATAAATTTTCATATTCAAACAAAATATTAAATCATACAATGAAAATCCGATTTGGTATTATATTAAATAAATAAAATACTATTTGGAATATTCTTCTGTATCAAATTGAAATCCATATTCTTCAATAACTTTGAGATATTAATAATTTAATATAAATAGTTGCGGTATCATTATACTAATCTTTTCTTTCTCATCCTTTACAACAACACCTTTCAAAAATTTTTCTTAAACTATTAGCACTAAATATCCGTTGATTGTATAAACTATTATGATTTCAATAGTTTCAAGTGATTTTGGTACATACTCAGCCATTAGCAACCAAATGAAAATCTTAATTCATTAAAATTATTATTAACTGATGATAGCCCAAAATAATGAATTTGATTGATTTTCTAACTATTTTTGGACACTAATAAGTTTTGCCAATAATATAACCTGAGAAACTGAAACCAAAGATAAATCAATATGATGTTAGTGATTCAAATAATGGTCTAAATAGTGTTACATCTTTTCCAAGTGTCGAGGTAAACCTTTCTAATTTCTCAAATACTTTTGGGGCACCAGGTAAATCGAGAATTGAACCACCAATTAAATCATCATAATCATTTTTCCAAAGACCTCCCGTCAGTTTAAAACAATCCAAAAATGTACACCGATTTATTATTAATTTCTCTATCGAGTAGTAGTGATGTTGATTTTGAAATTATCTTGACCTGAATCAATAATTTATTTCGAATATACGGAGATAAAATAAACTAAATTATTAACTATAAATTTATGAATGATGGATAATCAAAAGTGGATTTAGTATTAGGTGGTGATGATAAATCAAATCCATTTCGAGTAAGTAAATTTCGAGCTTGAGTATCCATAAATGAAATATAAGTTCGAATACATAATGCATTCTTCCTCAACTTATATTCTTGACTCAAATTTAATTCCCAAGGTATAGGTATAGTAGCTTTACACTAGATTCGATTAACTAATAATGATGAATATAAATCTTGAGTTGAAAAAGATGATTGAACATTATTTAAAATTATAATTAATATTTCTGTGGAAATTTTGGTTCCATTTTTTTTTTGTCTAAGAAACAGAAATGAATAAAAAATTTTTAATATTCTAATAAATAGGGCTTTTTTTTAAGGAAAATCGATAAAACGCACGTAATGATTTTTTCTAATCAATTTTATATTAATAGCGGTCGGTGTATATATAATAAAGTATCTAAAATAATAATTTCGTGAATTTTTCCTTTTCGTAACTCGAAAAAAAATACATTGCATATGTATTTATCGCAATGTTTGTCTCAATAAATAATAAGTTTATATGTGATATGATACTTATTTGATTTTTTTTTTCTAAAAAAACTTCTACCTTACAAATAAAGCTCCTAACCGTTCAGTTTGGACCGAATCCGAACGGCTGGTTCTGGTTCCGGTTCGGTTCAGTCATTAAAATCCAAACCGGACGATCCCCCGTTCAGTTTAGTTCCTTTTCGGTTTCTTTAGCTGAACCGAACGGAAAAACTGAAACTGAACCAAAACGTTTTTGGTTCAACTATTTTTTTTTATTTTTTATTTTTTTGCTACATTTTTTTGCTGCATTTTTTTGTTGCATTTTTTTTCAGCACGTTTTTTTATTTTTCACCATTGTCGCCAGCCATCCTAAAATGAAAATCAATTAGTTAACGTGATAATCAATTTTTTAAGCCATTTTTTCGTCACCGTTTTTTTTCTTACTATTTTTTTGTCGATGCTGTCAACTATTGCTATTTTATTATAAAAAATAAATTAGTTAATATTAATAGATTTAAAATCTGATTATCGAAAAATCTATATATATTATTGTGAGTATTATCTATATTATTAATTCTGGATCTGAATTTGTGCGCTTTAACGTTTTTGATTGGTTGTATTGGCCATGGCACGTTACTGTGAGATAAATCTAAACGTTTTTGATTGGTTGTATTGGCCATGGCACGTTACTGTGAGATAAATCTAAACGTGATTAAAATGGTGACTAACAATGAAGCAAGTGCTACAATCGGACCAAGTAGCTTCGAAAGTAACTAAAAGCGGTCCTTAACATAATAAAGCCTTCCTGTATCAAAGGATTTACAAAGGATTTACAAAGGGTAGAAATTGGTGTAATGAAACGAGAATTTGTTTCCTTTTGGCTTATATAATAATTATTTATAATGAATTTTAAAAGTAAGGAAACTCATTATTTTCCTTTTTTAATTTGATGTCATTATGAGTTATTTTTTATTTTTAATTTTAATTTGATGTCATTATGAGTTATTTTTTATTTTTAATTTTAATTTGATGTCATTATGAATTATTAGAAATTTATAATTTATAATGAGAATATTTTTAAATTTGATTTCATCGGTGAATTTAAATTTGTTTAATAAATGCTATGCTTCGTACATTCAGTTCACAAACTGATAAAGAGGTAAAATCCTTATTTCATTTATTTAAATTTATTTATTTACTAAATTTTGTATTGTAATTATTTGTTAAATTTATTACTATGTTTTATCTAATAATCTATATTAATAAATAATCTTTAAAGCTTGGGTTTTTGTGCAAAACTACAAGAACTTAAGAAGGGATTTTTTGAAAGAAATGTTTTTGGTCACACATATATGTGGCAGAATTCGAAAAATGTGATCTTCCACATGCACATATGTTATTCCATCGAGCCGATAATTATGATACCTTTGTATCTGCAGAATTATCTGATCCAGTAGAACAACTTAGATTATATCAAACAGTCGTATCTGTTATGATTCATGGTCCATATGGACCTTTTAATAATAATGTTCCGTGCATGAGAGAAAATTTATACATCCAAAAGAATTTGTTCAAGAAACANTTTTAATTTGATGTCATTATGAGTTATTTTTTATTTTTAATTTTAATTTGATGTCATTATGAATTATTAGAAATTTATAATTTATAATGAGAATATTTTTAAATTTGATTTCATCGGTGAATTTAAATTTGTTTAATAAATGCTATGCTTCGTACATTCAGTTCACAAACTGATAAAGAGGTAAAATCCTTATTTCATTTATTTAAATTTATTTATTTACTAAATTTTGTATTGTAATTATTTGTTAAATTTATTACTATGTTTTATCTAATAATCTATATTAATAAATAATCTTTAAAGCTTGGGTTTTTGTGCAAAACTACAAGAACTTAAGAAGGGATTTTTTGAAAGAAATGTTTTTGGTCACACATATATGTGGCAGAATTCGAAAAATGTGATCTTCCACATGCACATATGTTATTCCATCGAGCCGATAATTATGATACCTTTGTATCTGCAGAATTATCTGATCCAGTAGAACAACTTAGATTATATCAAACAGTCGTATCTGTTATGATTCATGGTCCATATGGACCTTTTAATAATAATGTTCCGTGCATGAGAGAAAATTTATACATCCAAAAGAATTTGTTCAAGAAACAAAAAAAAAGGAAGTGAGTATCAAGTTAATCAAATATTTGTATATATCACATCAACAAGACCTTGAATCAAAACTCACAAAAACGTTACAAATCAAAATATTAATTATACTTTTAAGAAATAAAATTCTTCCCAGCCTTAAATATAACAAAATATTCTTATAAACAACACTTTCCCACCGAAACGGAAACAAATTTCCAATTCATTTTGTTACACCAATTTCTACTCTTTGTAAATCCTTCGTAAATCTTTTGATACAGGAAGATGTTATTATGCTAAGGACTGCTTTTACGGTCAGACCAAGTAGCTTAGTATGGCACGCCAAACAGGACAAAAGTCGGAGTTAAAATCACATTTAGATAAATGAATTATATTGTGTTATTTTGTCAAAACTCAATTTTTTAATTTTATCATATTCTATCCCGTAAGAGGAGAAGGATGAGAGACAAGACACTAGCAAGTTTTATATAATTTATTGTTTATGTTTATTTTTATATAATCCATTTATTTGTCTATTTATTTATTTAATATAAAAGATAAATCTTTATTTACACGAAATTCTCCTTCCACTTTTTCATTTATTATTCATTATTATAATTCATTCATTCATTTATAGGTACCTAAAAATTAAACCAATACTTATATATTTATATTATCTCAATTATTGTATTTTGGGAGAATATTAAAAGTTAAACAAGAAATTACAGAAGCTACTATGGAATTTAACCAAGGGTAAGTTAAGGATCAAGATAATCATAAAGGTATGAACTTTTCAAATAGGAAAATAATATAGAACAAGATTTTTAATAATCTATCTACAGGTAATTATTTAAGATAAAATAGTTTCGCGAGTTTATTACGCAAATCGGAATTAGCGTAATACAGTCAGGGATTTTACCAGATATAGTATTTCCAAATATAGTAATGATCATTGTCATAGAAATCTACAGAATATTCTTTTTGTGATACCTTTTTAGTGTAACTCTAACCCAATATATAAATATATAAGAGGTCGCTTCATCCGTCTAAAAATAATTTTCATTAAAGGGCAAGGAAATCTTTATGAAGTAATTTAATACAAACATAAATAATTTCGAAGAGGTGTAGTAGCATTTATTAGTTGTTTATTTTACTTTATTTTTTGTTATTTAAAGGCAAAATAAGATAAATAATGACAAGTATACATTTCATAATTTACAGGATTGTAATATTCTGGCCAATTTATTTTGGTAAAAGGAAGCTTCTCTCACTGCATATATAACTCTCAAGATCGATATTATTCACAGTTTTACCAAACAAAAAAAATAGTACCAATTATAAAGTGAATTTGAAAGACCGAGAATTTATATTTAAGTTATTCCTGTATCGATATTATAATGTAACATAAAATGAACTGTAATTTAGACTACGATCCATTGTTATAGCTTAATTATGAGTCAATTGTTTTTTATAATTATTCAAAGTTCATGTAACTTTTTAGATTTTGACAAATAAATAAAATTAGATATTTATTTTATTTTTTTCCGGCTTTAAAATATCACTATCATTCTATTTCTTTATTCGTATTACTGCTTTCGGCCAGCAAATTTCTAATTTTTTGAAGTATATTTATTAATTCATCACGGGATTTATTTGACAAACTTCGAAACCGTAACCGATCTGAATCATCCAAAGAAGGAATTAAAGAGTTAATAATGGATAAAATCTGCGATTTTGTTAAAGAACTTTCAGACTTTTGAAGATTAGCTTCTTCGCATGTTATAGGGATTGAATGCCAAAATAACGTTTTTTTATTTAGCCTTTCTCCAATAAATTCGATTCTTTTCATACACGCAATTTCCGTAAAATTTTTCATTTCTTCACTTAGCATCGATTCTCCACTTATATTCTGAAACATACGATTAGAGACATTTGGATTAACGAATTGCAACTTTCTTATCCGAGCCCGAAATCGACGTGATTCGGCAGTAAAGCTAGGACGTGTACGAGGCTTGTGGCTTTCATTATCAGAATTAGGGCTTGGAACCGTGTCCCAATAAGTCATCCGGATATCCGAATGACCTTAAAATCGGATATCCGGATGAACCCGGATGATTTCCTAAAAATTTTTTTTCACCCGATTTCACCCGGTTTCATCCGGTTTGGGTATAAACCGGGTGAAATAGGTTTGATCGTCAAAATTTACGATCGAAAATAATTGTCGATCGTTACTACATATAAAACTTTTTAATCTATAAGTAAATATTAAAAACTGTAATAAGCAAACCTAAAGATGAAAATGTTGTGCATATTCAGTAGAAAGGACAAATTTATATTATTAAAATTAAGAGAATAATTAGTAGTTAAAGTTCGAACGAATAAAAAAATCCGTTCAAACTTTAATTGCTAATTATTCTCTTAATTTTAATGATATAAGCTTGTCCTTTCTACTGAACATGCACAACATTCTCATCTTTAGGTTTGCTTATTACAGTTTTTAATATTTACTTATAGATTAAAAAGTTTTATATGTAGTAACGATCGACAATTATTTTCGATCGTAAATTTTGACGATCAAACCTATTTCACCCGGTTTATACCCAAACCGGATGAAACCGGGTGAAATCGGGTGAAAAAAAATTTTTAGGAAATCATCCGGGTTCATCCGGATATCCGATTTTAAGGTCATTCGGATATCCGGATGACTTATTGGGACACGGTTCCAAGCCCTAATT
Source organism: Diversispora epigaea (assembly GCA_003547095.1). Classification (NCBI taxonomy): domain Eukaryota; kingdom Fungi; phylum Glomeromycota; class Glomeromycetes; order Diversisporales; family Diversisporaceae; genus Diversispora; species Diversispora epigaea. The sequence continues at coordinate 72,083 of PQFF01000344.1, forward strand.
CTGATAATGAAAGCCACAAGCCTCGTACACGTCCTAGCTTTACTGCCGAATCACGTCGATTTCGGGCTCGGATAAGAAAGTTGCAATTCGTTAATCCAAATGTCTCTAATCGTATGTNCTAATTATTCTCTTAATTTTAATGATATAAGTTTGTCCTTTCTACTGAACATGCACATCATTCTCATCTTTAGGTTTACTTATTACAGTTTTTAATATTTACTTATAGATTAAAAAGTTTTATATGTAGCAACGATCGATAATTATTTTCGATCGTAAATTTTAATAATCAAACCTATTTCACCCGGTTTTGAAAGTTTCAACCGGGTCACCCGTGGTATCCGGGTGAAACCGGATTATATAAACCCGGTTCTAAGCCCTAATCAGAATATCCTATTAAATTAAAAAAATTAGTACGCAATTTCAAAAATTTGGTACAATTATGTGTCGCAATTTCCCAGTACCGCTGTGATGGTATTGGAGGAATTAATGATTTGAGCGCTTTGTTAATTTCTTCAAGAATCGCATCATGACCTTGATGTTGATCCAAAAGTTCTGATCGTGAAGTCATAATTCTTTCTTGAATTAAACGGTTAATTTCGGGCTTTAACCGTAACATTTGTTCTTCATCAGCAACTTCGATTAGTCGATAAATAGGATGTCGTCGAGCTGACCAAATAGGAGAGAACGTTCGTCTAGCCGCAAGTCTTAGTGAGGGCCTGTTAAAACGAACTCCTGTGCGAAAGTTAATAACAGCTTGCAAATAAAAAAAGTTTGTTCATACTTTAACCTAAATAGAGGATCCGTTTGACCTTGGGCCCATTTTAAATAACCTTCAACAGAAGGATTTTCATCAGAAATAACGTATGGCCACATTAATTCCGAAGCCATTGCGTGCCTGTATATGTTACATATCGAATCCCACGACTTATGATAATCGGAACATTTTTTAAAAAATTGAAGTTGATTTTCGGTTCGGTATCCTTGATTTTGAGCAAAATCCCTTATATCTATATCCCAATTTAATTCGACGAATGATCTTAACATATTCATTTCCTCATGAAGAGGGCCCGGAATTAAGATTAGCCAAGGAAAATCTTTTTTTATCTTTTGTATGTGATGATATGGTACTCCATCACAGGTGACTACGACCCATTTACGGCTTCCATTTTTAATTCCAGCTATTTCTTCGATGTGCTCAAGAATTTTTCGAACATTGGCAATTGAGTTCGGATTAATTCCTACTGGATCAGGAATAAATATTTGTGGCGTATGAACTGTCCTTTCCGGAATTAATCGCGATTCTTGAAAAGTATGAGAATAAATAACTAGCGGCTTTTTGGCATTATCTATAATATTTTGTTGTTCGGCAAACTGTTGATTTATCTCAGCAACCGTCGGCAACTTATTATGACAGGTAGGGCAAACTCGCTTTTTATTGTCGATATTGGAGGTCTGACAAACTGTGCATTTTTTCATATTTCCCATCTGACTTTGTTGTTGTACTAACTCATCAATCGGATTCGTCTCTTGATTTTTTTCAGCGCAAAGCTCGCCTAAAATAATAGAAAGATAATTAGTAAGTTCCTCATAAATTTCGTTTTCCATACCTAAATTTAAATAGAATAACTCTTCATATTGCTGTTTTGTAAGTTCAGAGTATAACCAGGGATCTGTAATCTGAACATGGATATCTTGATCATAATTAAATGCGACGAAACTTGTGACAATATGAAAAATTACTGTATTATATCCGCAATCTAAATAATTTTTCTGACCTTTCTGTTCATTATCAAAAGCCAGAAACAGAAGACCCTTAGGAAGTGATGGCTGTTCTGTTGCTAAATTATCCAACCAATTCATAAATTTCGTATAACCACCAGAGCTAATAATATGATTATCAATGTCGATAATCATTTTTGACCTAGCTAATGAATATTTAATTGCCGATGCAGCCAGATTAATAGCGGATACATATTTCAAGTTCCTTGAACCATATATAGCTTCAATCGCTATAGCACATTTAAAAAGTTTTTCTCCTCTAAGTTGGTACTTGTTTTCATTATTATATACCAAAGTTTCGATAAACTTTACGACGACAGGATTTCGTTCAGCAAGCCATTTAGAAGGAGAATACTCTAGAAGGCCGTCTAGACTAAATCGCTCATAATTTTTCATTAAACTCATTATATCTTCATATAAATTATCTCGCTCCTTCTTAGCAATTTCTATTGCAAACTCAATGCGATCTTGTTGATTAGTGAATCTTAATTTTTTTTTCAACACTTCATTTTCAATCAATAATTGCCTATTAATGTTTTCCAGCTCTTCAATTCTTTTCAACACTTCATTTTCAATCATTAATTGCCTATTGATGTTTTCCAGCTCTTCAATTCTTTTCAATAGATCTTCAAGTGCCGGATCTGGAAGACAAACTTGAACTCCAAACTCAGAAAAGTTTTTTCAAATAATCCCTCACTATTTTCTGAGAGTTTTAATCTTTTGTTCTCTGTTTCTTCCGATTCTGAAAAAACTAAATTATTTTTTGCTAGTTGTTTAATAAAGGAATTTTTAGCAACAATCTGATTGTAGTGTTTTTCACATATTGAATAATTTTCTAAAGAGTCAAGTAATAAGGATAATTCAGGAAAATACTTAGCTGTTTCTATTATTTTTTCCATGGCCGCTTTAGCTGATGCATGTCGGCACCTTTGATTTGGCTTAGTTTCACATTGTATTAATTGGCTTTCCGGATATTTACGAGAAAAAGAATCAAATAGACAAGGTAAAAACTTTGCTTCAGGCTTTGAATTCATTACTGATCAGTGGTTTTAGAAGCGGGTATTAAGCTGTCTCTAAAAAAAAAATTAGTTTATGAAGGTTCGTGGATCTAGGTGGATTCTGAAAGTATGTAGGCAAAAAGGTATATTCGAAGATTATTTTTAGATCTTATTGTAATATTGGTTCCAAGAAAAGTTTTTTAAAAATGATTATCAAGCGCCAATCAAATTTTGAGACGTGATCACAGATTATTCTAGAATTGATTTACAAATCTGGTAAAATCCCTGACTGNCTAGTTGTTTAATAAAGGAATTTTTAGCAACAATCTGATTGTAGTGTTTTTCACATATTGAATAATTTTCTAAAGAGTCAAGTAATAAGGATAATTCAGGAAAATACTTAGCTGTTTCTATTATTTTTTCCATGGCCGCTTTAGCTGATGCATGTCGGCACCTTTGATTTGGCTTAGTTTCACATTGTATTAATTGGCTTTCCGGATATTTACGAGAAAAAGAATCAAATAGACAAGGTAAAAACTTTGCTTCAGGCTTTGAATTCATTACTGATCAGTGGTTTTAGAAGCGGGTATTAAGCTGTCTCTAAAAAAAAAATTAGTTTATGAAGGTTCGTGGATCTAGGTGGATTCTGAAAGTATGTAGGCAAAAAGGTATATTCGAAGATTATTTTTAGATCTTATTGTAATATTGGTTCCAAGAAAAGTTTTTTAAAAATGATTATCAAGCGCCAATCAAATTTTGAGACGTGATCACAGATTATTCTAGAATTGATTTACAAATCTGGTAAAATCCCTGACTGTAATAATGAAGTAACTTTGGATATTAAAAAAAGATCTCCAACATGGATTTTTTTACTTTCTTCTCTTTCCCGTTTCTTTTTTTTAATAATAATAATAATGAATGATTTAAATTTTATATTCTATTTTTATTTATTTATTTAGAATAATGATGAATGAATGAATAATCTAGTTCATTAAATTAGACAGAACAATGTTAAACCACGGGTGAAACATTTATCAGTGTTTGTTAAAGAATTGAATAGAGGTAATTATTTTATTATATTTTATTTGTTTTAATTTAATTTATTTATTGTCACCGATTAATTTATTTAATTTATTTAATTTATTTAATTTATTTATTTTTATTTATTTAATTTATTTAATTTATTTATTTTTATTTATTTAATTTATTTAATTTATTTATTTAATTTATTTAATTTATTTAATTTATTTAATTTATTTAATTTATTTATTTAATTTATTTTATTTATTTATTTATTTTCACCGATTTATTTAATTTATTTATTTTATTTCATTTTATTTTCTTGTAGCTTTCGATTCTGACCTGGGTTCTTCAGTTTACAGTTTGGATATAATAATTATTATTATCCTTATTTATTATTATTATTATTTATGCAATATTTTATTAAATAAATTATTATTTATAAATCATTATCATTTAACTATTGACAGGTGTGGCATAAATATGATGAAATAGTCCGAATTGCGGTATGTAATCTCTAATTATTTTAATTATTATTATTTTAATTCCATGTGAATTAAGATATATATACCTATCTATATGTAATAGGACCCACTACGTGAATAATTTGAAGAATGTGCAATTCAACTTCGTCATCATCACACTCCGCGATAAAGGAATAATTTTTTATTCACTAATAAGAGTGATCCCAAAGAACTTTTAAGCGTTACAAGAGATTATCAAAAATCGAGAGAATAACTTGAACAATGATAATGAATAATAGTAATAGTAATGATTGTTGTCTTGGAAAGAGATGATGATAATGAATCAGACGATTTTGTTGATCAAAAAATTCAAAGGTTAAGTTTCAACCAATTGGAAATATTGAGAGGATAAGTGAAATCGTTTGAAAATTCCCGTGCAGAAAAGGATTCAACTTTGTGATGATAATTTGGATGAATGGTGTTTAGAAAAAGTATGTTATGTTGTTAATTTATTAATTAATTTATTTATTTATTGATTTTATTTATTGTTAATTAATTTATTTATTTATTATATTTTAGTTAAATCTTGAGTTTGAATGTTTAAGAGAAATTACGAGAGTTATTATTCAAAAAGCCATTGAAGAAGTATTATTATTATTTATTATTGTTTATTATTATTTATTTATTTATTTATTATTTTATTATTTATCGCTATTTATTGTTTTTTTATGGTACAATTGGTTGTTTTTTGGGATAAATGTTTGGTTCCTTTATATGAACGTGATGGATTTTTCGAGCTTACAAAAAAGTAAGTAAACTAATATTAACATCTAATAACATTTATAACTATTATTATAATATTACATTTTAATATCGAATTTATTACTATTATTATAATATTACATTTTAATATCAATTTTCTTGATTTATTTAATAATTAGATAATTAACTTTTATTTACAATTGAAATCAGCCGACGAAATATTTGAATTACTTTCACAAGAAATATCTCGTCTACAAGAATTATATGCGTGTCAATTGAGGTAAAATTATTATTTATTTATTTATTTATCAATTTATTGATTTCCGTGTTATATTTATTTTATTATTTATATTAACCTCCATCATTCACAGAAAATGATTGAATCATCCCTTCCACGTCGCCTCTTTCAGAAGAGAAAATCTTGTTAAGATCGAAAATAAATTAATTAGTACACGTTATTACAATTATTAATTTTCATATTTAACATTAAAAAACGTGTGCATCATAACGTTCAATAATGTTACATTGTTGAAATATTATATTTTAACACTTAAGCGATTTTGTGGTAAATTCATATTTCCTTTATTATTATTTCCGATTTTTATAAAATCAAAATTACAAGCTAAGCAAATTGATTTTATACTCTACAACTAGTGTTAAGATTTTATAAATAAAAAAAACCAATATATATAATGGTAAGTCAAATCAATTAAATAAATAGATCGGAATTACCTAAATAACATAGAAATGAATTTATATAATTAATTATAAAAATATGTAATATAAAATAAATAAAATATATAACAAAACTTACTAGGACATAAATTAGACATAGATTTAGTTAATTCTTCAAGTTCTCTTTCAAAATTTTCTTCATTTTTGGGTTTTGGAAGATTTGAAAAATTAAGAAGTCGACTAGTATAAATTGCTTGCGGATGAGTTTGATAATTAAGAGAAGTTGTAGTTGTTGTAGTTGTTGTATTGGTTGATTCTTGATTTGCTGAAAATTCTTCAGCTTTTTTAATTTGAATTACAATTTTTGAATCTTTATTATTATAATCAATCCTGTATTCATTCAACTCATTCGTTAATTCTTTAAAAGTGGGTCTATGTGTAACTCGAGCATCCCAACACCTCATAATTATTCTTGTAATTAATTTGGGAGTATGAAATGGAATTTTTGGACGTAATCCATTGCATATTTTCATGGCTAAATCTTTATCATGCGGTATATCAGGATATGGAGGAAAGCCCGTAACTATTTCATAAGCAATAATTCCAAATGAATATACATCAGCAGCTTTCGTATATTCTTCATCACCACTTAATACCTCTGGAGCAATATATGGTAATACACCAACTATATTCTTTTTTTCGGGATTATTTGGATTTGCCCCAATTAGTTTACTTAATCCAAAATCTGAAATACTTATATCATAATCTTTAAAATTGGATGATAAAATATTTCCAGGATGGAAGTCTTGGTGAACTATATCTAATTCATGAATAATCATTAACCTGTGAGATAAAAGCCATAGATTATCTAATTTTTGTTTCCAATTAATATTATTAAAATTAATTTTTAAATATTCTCGAAGATTTCCATCTGCTGCATAATCTAAAACCATCATATATGAGTGTGTTTCTGGATCTTGTGTAATTCCATAAAATNGGTATATCAGGATATGGAGGAAAGCCCGTAACTATTTCATAAGCAATAATTCCAAATGAATATACATCAGCAGCTTTCGTATATTCTTCATCACCACTTAATACCTCTGGAGCAATATATGGTAATACACCAACTATATTCTTTTTTTCGGGATTATTTGGATTTGCCCCAATTAGTTTACTTAATCCAAAATCTGAAATACTTATATCATAATCTTTAAAATTGGATGATAAAATATTTCCAGGATGGAAGTCTTGGTGAACTATATCTAATTCATGAATAATCATTAACCTGTGAGATAAAAGCCATAGATTATCTAATTTTTGTTTCCAATTAATATTATTAAAATTAATTTTTAAATATTCTCGAAGATTTCCATCTGCTGCATAATCTAAAACCATCATATATGAGTGTGTTTCTGGATCTTGTGTAATTCCATAAAATTCAATTGAAGTATCATATTTATTGTTTGCTTTTAAGTGAATTTCCATCTAATAAAATAAACATTTTTAATTTATAGTTAAAACGTTATTTAATAATTTGGAAATTAATAAACATTAATTAAAATATTTACTTCATTTAAGACATTGTTGAAATTAACAAAATTATCAAACTTTTTTAATGCCACTTCTCTATTCTCATCACATCTTTCCCATTTTTTATTTTTAATATTCCATTTTTCAATATATCCATCAATCCACCTAGCATAATGTATTGTCCCAAATCCACCTCTTCCTATTTGTTTGACATCTTTAAATCTATCATAAGGTATCCATTCTATTAGACAATATCTATCAGCATTTAGTTGAGCATCTTGAATTAATTTATCTATTTTGTCATTTCCGCTTGTCCAATTATTAAAATCATTTTGGAAATGTTTCGAGTTACATGTTTTGCACCAATTCCAGGAAGTATCTTTTTGATTGCATTCTGGGCATATTTCACGAGACATTTTTTTTGTTAATAGTATTTAAGGCAGAATTTTATTTATTTTTTAAAAAAAATCAATAAATTTGTATCAGAATTTACGTTTCAATATAAGATTTTTTTATAAGTGCAATTTTTCGAATTTAATTATCAGACGGAGTTGTTACCGAAATTTAGCTACTTTGGGAATTTTCACGTTAGTATCATAAACAAAAAATCATTTGCAGAGATAATATTTTGACCACATGATTGTACAACAACCCCATTTTCGTCTTTTTTTTACAAAAATTAATAAATAGACAAAGGTGGGCTTTAATTCCTTGTTAATTTACGCATTATTTTTAAAAAAATAATTTTAGTTTAAAAGGTATAATATTATTTCATTTTTATCACTTTAATTTTATTATTGTTATTTTTATTATTTTATTATTTTTACTATTTTTATTACTTTTATTATCATTTTATTATTTTATTATTGCTTTTATTGTTTTTATTTTTATTATTTTTACTATTGTTACTATTATTTTCATTTTTTACTATTTTTATTATTTTAATTTTATTACATTTATTGTTTTATTTGTATTATTTTTACTATTTTTACTATTATTTTTATTTTTTACTATTTTGATTATTATTTTTCTAATTTATTTTTATTATTTTTATTAACTATTTAAAATAATTTTTAAATGTATTTTTATTTGCTTTTTCAAGCATTTCTTCAATAATAAATTTGATTTGTAAAAATATGAATGTAATCCTATAGTTCATGATTCAAAAAGATATTATTTATTAATTTTATGATTTTTATTAATTTTATTAATTTTATTATTTTTATTATTTTTATTATTTTTATTATTTTTATTATTTTTATTATTTTTATTATTATATAAACAGATCTATATTTACTTATAGTTTCTATTAATTATTTTATTATTTTTATTACTTTTTTTTTATTTTTATTTTTTATTATTTTTATTATTTTATTTTTTATTTTTATTTTTTTTAGGGTATTGCTAAATATCACCGCAGGTGATTGTCAAAATTTCATAATTGCTCACATAGATTTGCCCAGTGATGACCTACGGTGACATTTAGCAATTTTCTTTTTTTATTATTATTTTTATTATATAAACAGATTTATATTTACTTAAGAAATTATTCATTCATTAAATTGTTTCTATTAATTAATTTTATGAATTTTATTATTTTTATTACTTTTTCAAGCATTTCACAAATAATAAATTTAATTTTATAGTTCATATTTTTCATTTAAGAAATTAATCACTCATTAAATAGTTTCTATTAATTAATTTTATGAATTTTATTACTTTTTTAAGCATTTTTTAAATAATAATTTAATTATCATTTAAGAAATTATTCACTTATTATTTATTAATTTTATTAATTTTATTATTTAATATTTTTGTTATTTTTATTATTTTCATTTTGCTATTTTTATTATTTTTATTATTTTTATTTATCTGTCTTTTGTTATTTTTTTATTATTTTTTATTATTTTTATTATTTTTATTATTTATATTATTTTTATTATTTTTATTATTTTTATTATTTTTATTATTAAACCAATTTAAAATAATTTTTAAATAGATTTATATTTACTTAAGAAATTATTCACTCTATTAATTAATTTTATAAATTTTATTATTTTTATTATTTTTATTTTTTATACTATTTAAATAATTTTTAAATATATATTTATATTTACTTATTTCTTAAATAATAAATTTTACTTTTTATTTAAGAAATTGTTCGCTCAATAAATTGTTTCTATTAATTAATTTTATGAATTTTATGAATTTTATTATTTTTATTATTTTTATCATTTTTATTTTTTATTCTTTTTTTATTAAATAATTTTTAAATATAATTATTTTTTTTTTCAAATAATAAATTTAATTTTATAGTTCATGATTCAGAAAATATAACATATTGAAGATAATATATACTATATATTTATTTATTTTATTTATTTTATTTATTTTATTTATTCTATTAATTTTAATTATTTTTATTCATTATTTTTATTTATTAATTTTTTTGAAAGAACAAGCGTCAGTCAAGTTAAGTCTGAATAGTTATTTATTTCTTTTTTTCTGTTTTGAAGTCATTATTTTGTCATTTCTGTATTATATAATAATAAATTATGTATGTATTACATATGAATGATGTATAATCACCTCGTATATAATTTTTTTTGGTCCTGAATTTTTTATATAAAATTTCTCTAATCACCTCATATAATGATTTTATGTATAATCACCATCACCACTAATTATAAGTCCCATTATATATATGTATCTGTTTATTAAATTTATTTATGCCAATGAGCTTTTATTAAAAGAACAAAATGGTAATCATCAAAGGAACGAAATGCAAAGAACATCTCATAACTTTCAGACTCTATGGACCCGACCCTTTTACCAAAATGAAAATAAAAAATAATTATTTTTTATTTTGTGATATTATTGATATTATTGCAGAATCTACATAATTTATCTGGGAAAATGGAGAAATGGAGACTTTATTACTTTAAAAACACTCTTTATAATTAATAAATATTTACCTGTTCTGTTAATTTTATTATTTTGTAACCATACACGCTAAATCATAAATATTATATAAATTTGATAAGGTTTTTTTTTTTACTTTTCTTTAAATAAAACTTGGCAACTCAAAATAGGATCAATCAGAGATCATAATTTTCGGCCAAAATTTATAGATTTTGGCCTAAAACATCAAAAGATGGACTTGGCAGCTCAAAAGTTGGGAAATTTAAAGATCATAAAATTATGTGTAAATTTTTGCCTGCCCTGCCATTGGACATTGAGAATTTGAAATCAAATTATGAATAAATTCAGGGCCAACACTAAGGATTGTAATTAGGTTAGATTATTAATTTTTTTGCCAATATTTGAAGTCTCAAAAAAAATTTTTTTTTATTAATAAATCTAATAATAATTTATGAAAATAGAATGTTAAATAAAATAAGAATGTGTTCTCAACCAGGAGCCTTTAGTTTCATAAGAAGGGTTTCTAATTTGTTGGTTAATTTCTCAAGTTCAAATTCATCTGTAATTAACATTAAATCAAAAGAAATTAATAATTCCTCTATAGATGTATCTAAAAAAATAATAAATAAATAAAGAATCAATAAAATAAATAAAATAAATTTCAATACAAGCAATAGTATTTATATTAATTTTTGATAATAAAACATTAAAAATTTGAGCGGAAATGCTTGACTTGATAATTATTTTAATATTATTTATTCTCTTTGAAAATAAGATGATCGGGATTTTAATATGTTGGAAAGATTTTCAACATCAATGATTACATTATAATCTTCTTTATCATTAAAAAGTTCAATAAAATTTTGAGATAACTTGTCAAAAAATTTAAAGACATTTTTCATTTTGTAAATTTTGTAAATTGAATGTCAAAAAAAAAAAAAGACACTGGGAACTGATAATTGCATATTGTCTATTTGTAGTTCATAATACAACATCAGGAAATTTTAAAAACTGTAAATTTACGTAAATTTACAGTTTTTTAAATTTCCTGATGAATAACCATGTCATGAAATAAAAGTGAACAACACCTGGTAGTAGTGATTTTAATAATATCGGTATTAATATTAATAGCAATAGTAAAAAATGGTAGCATGATTATGGATAGAGAAGATTTTAATATTAATTCATTTCAAATCTTATTCCTTGTTTAATAATTATAAAAATAACATATGTCTTGATTTTCTCCAACATTAGTGATCATTCGTGTAGGTTAAATAGTAATTATTAGCATATTCTACACTTCAGGAGCTATATGATAAAATATTTCTAGATTGAAAGTCATGAAGAATTATACCTAATTTATGAATATCGATAAAATCAAAAGCTTAGGTAATCTGATTTCTTATACCAACTAATATAAAATAATTTCGAAGATTTCGTCTTTTATATAATCTAATACCATCATATATTTGGATCTTTTGTAATACCATAAAATCCAGTAACCTTCTATGTTCCCAAGTGAATTACCATCTAAATAATCTATTTTTGAATATATTATGCATATTAATATAAAATATTGCTTTACATCATTTAAGTTGTTGAACATCTCTTTCGCATTATTGATTTCTAAAATCCCAAATCCATCGATCCACTTAGCATAATAAATAGCCTTTTTTTTAATTTCCTGAAATCCATCGTATGGCAGGGATGGCAAATGACCTCAAATGACCATATCATGTGATGATTTTAATATTAATTTTATATGTGAAATGACCTAAGTCATTTGAAAAATAGCAAATGACCTTGAAATTTGCCAACCCTGTTCTATTACCTTAAAATTCCAATTAACATTAATCATATCCTTGATTGCAAGCACTCTAGGCATATATCGGCATTTTTTCACTTTTAATATGTAAAATCAATAAATAAATTTATAGTGAATTTAAACCTAATATGTGGAATTGAGTAACAGCAGCAGTAATTAATTTAATGTAATGTAACTTCGAGTTACGAAAAGGAAATCGTGAAATTATTAACTAATAATGATGAATATAAATTTTGAGTTGAACGAAATGAATGTGAATGAATATTATTTAAAATTATAATTAATATTTCTGTTGAAATTTTAGTTGCCATTTTTTGGTTAAGAAATAATAAATAGTTCGGGCTTTTTTTCTTTTTTAAGAAAAATCTCTACTTTTTGAAAAAAAGTATCTAAATTAATAATAAATCGTTGCTGGTGATTTAATTGGTTAATTCTTTTCTCAAGTTATCAGGTGCCCCGAAATTATTGAATTTCGGGAATATTTACACAAATATAAATTTAACTTGTGAGACTAACAATATATCGAAATGTGTGACTAACAGCATATTAATATGTACATAGATATAAATCGAATTATTCATTTGATCCTAATTGTTAATCATCATGTCCCAAGGAAAAGCAAACGAAAAAGAATGGGAAACCTGGATGGATAATTTAATTGTTGATAATATTCAAAATGAAAATATCCCATTTTATAAATTCTCTGAATTTCAGAATATAAAATTGATTTCTACCAATATTTTTAAAGCCACTTTTAAAATTTCTCAAAAAACTGTTGTCCTTAAAAATGTTTATTTAAATGATAATAAATTTATATTGGATAATTTAATAAATGAAGTGAGTTGAAATAAATTATTTATTATAACTTTGAGTTTGCTGTTAATATTTCCTATTAATATTTCCTATTTTCGTTATTTTAAATTGAAAAAAAAGATTAAAAGGCATAGAAAATTGGAAATTCATGACAGTATTCTTAAATTCTATGGCATCACTAAACAAGGTGAAAAAAAATACTTAAATATTGCTTAATAGATATTATTATATTATTAATTACTCACTTATTTATTTTATTTATTTAAAATTATTTTTATTTTTATAGAGAATACTAACAATTATATGATTATCCTCGAATACGTTACTGAAGGTTCTCTACGTCAATATTTGAAAACCAATTTCCAAAAAATGGATTGGAATGCAAAATTAAATCTCGCAAAACAAATTGCGAATGTTTTGATGTTTTTACATTCTAATGATATCATTCATGGGAAATTCGTAATTATTTTTTTTTTTTAAAAAAAAATATTCTTATTTAAAAATAAATTTCATAAATGAATTATTTTAATTTTATTTTTTTTAAAAAATTTATTTAATTAGAATTCTGAAAATATTCTTATTCATAATGGGATCATTAAATTAAATGTTTTTGGATTAACAAAAATTATTTCGGATTCTTTAAATTTCCTTACAAATAATCTTGGTCCGATACAATACATGGATCCTCAATATTTGGAACTCTTCAGCACGATTGGCAAAAATAAGAGTTCTGATATTTTTGGTCTAGGAATTATTCTTTGGGAAATTTCCAGTGGTAATCCTCCTTTCGAAATGGAATCCTCGTCAAATGTTGATTTGATAAACAATATTGCAAAGGGAAAAAGGGAAATTGCTATACCTGGAACACCTCATAAATATAAGGGAATATATACTGGTATAAATTTAAATAATCCATTAAAATCAATTATATTGTTTACATAATAAATTATCAATGTTATATTTTTGACAGATTGTTGGAACCACAATGGAAACTCACGACCAGATATTTTTCGAGTTGTTAAAAATCTTTCCGAAATCATTATCTCTGATGCAAGCGTTGAATTTGAAGTTCCTCAATCACAACCGCATAATGTCACAGATGTTAAATTAGAAAATTTAAATATGTAAGTTGCATTTTTTTTTATTTTTTTTAATATATATTTAAATCTTCTGAACATTTATTAAATATAAAATTCTTCCATAAGACAAAATGAAGAACCTGAAATTAAACCCGATCCTCCTTTTGGTGATGTCACGACCGAAATTAATGGTTTCATTAATGATCTGTTTGAATTTTTCATTGATGCACGCAAAAAACAGTTCCAAGATATTCGACCAATTCTGATCAAAAATTATATTAGAGAACACAAAAAGAATCCGGTTGAAATTCTATGTGAAATGATTCGCCATCCATCTTATTATTTGTTTACGAGCTTAATAGGATTTTTTTACCAGCATGGTATTGGGACCGTTGTTGATTATCAAATGGCTTTGAAATTTTTTAATTTGGCTATCAATGATACCTCCTCTTCTAATTCTTTATCCTTAAGTAACCTATACAATATCAACAAAGAAATTAGTACCATCTCTCTTGCAGATATGAATTTTTATGGTCTAGGTGTTGAAAAGGATACAGAAAAAGCTTTTCGGATTTATATTAAACTTGCTAATAAAGGGTCTCATATAGCTTTGAATACCGTAGCATATTGTTATCAATACGGGCTTGGTGTTGAAAAAAATGATGAAAAAGCATTTGAATTGTATTTGAAATCTGCAGAAAAAGGAAATATTATAGCACAATTGAATATTAGTTTGTGTTATTATGATGGAACAGGAATAACAAAAGATCAAACTAAGTCATTTCAATGGGATACAAAATCTGTTCTTGCTGGAAGTATTGAAGCAATGTTTAATGTCGGGGATAGTTATGAAAATGGTATAGGCGTGGTTAAAAATGAAAAAGAAGCATTTAAATGGTATCTGAAGGCAGCCGAAAAAGAACATAATAAGTCACAATATACGGTAGGAAATTGTTATAAAAATGGTTACGGAATTAATATGGATCAAGTGAAAGCATTTGAATGGTTTAAAAAAGCTGCGGAAAATGATTCTTTTGATAGCCAATACATGCTTGGAAAATGCTTTTATGAAGGATATGGAACTAAGAAAGATATCGTAAATGCTATATATTGGTTGAATAAAGCAAAGGAAAATGAGAATACATCTGCCAATGAATTATTAGAAGAAATTATAAATAGAATGTCATAGTTAAAAAAATAAAATATCAATTAAATTTTTTTAATGTAAAGCTATTTTTTATTAATAAAATTTTTTTTTGGCTAAATAAATTTTTTGTTGTTTTTTTTTGTAATCAATATTATTCGTAATTTTGGAATTTGTGTTAAAAAACGACAAATATTTAAAAATAAATTGTATATTTCTGATATATTTTAAGGTAAAATAATTTTAGATAAATTAATTACGTTAAGCTGTCTAGTAGAAAAATTCGATATTATGTTGGAAAAATGACATTGTATATTTTCTGGACTTGAAAAAAGAACTCAGGCTAGTTCTCGCATTAGCACTAATGAATAATTTGCGAATATTTATAATTTAAGAAGTGTAAACCGTCCTTTCTTAAAATAGCTTCCTTTTTCTGAAAATAATTGCAAAGAAAGAATAAAATAAATTTTTACTTTTCAATATAAAAGGTTTACTTTAATAGATTAATATTTATTTTTATCAAATCTTTTTTTTAAAGTACGAAAGTGACTGAGCATCTAGAAAAAGACAAGAAAATAATTATCTGAAATAATAATAATAACTATTATTGTTGTTGTTACATTATTTCACTATTGTTGGGAGAACATTTTTTGATAAGCTTGTGGTCTGTATAGAGTAATGACTGTGTTAGGGTTTCGTGATTTAGATTCTGTCATTTTGCGAAGGTTGGTTGAAAATTTGATATTTTTTAATTAGTGTTTGTGTTAAAAAAAATATTTGGTGGCAGGTGATTTATGAGATTTAGAATATTTATCATTTTTGTTAAATTTTTATTTTATGGGAAACAAATAAAAAAAAATTTATTAAGATTATTTATTTATTTTTTTAATTAGTTTGTCGAATTATGGCTGACTAATTAAAAAAAATAAATAATCTAGATCTTGATTATTTATTTATTGATTTGATTGAATCGGGAGATGTTGACTTGTTAAAAAAAAAATAAATAAATAATCTTAATCTTTTCAATAAATTTTTTTATTTGCTTCATGTCTATAAAAATAAAAAAATTCATTTGAAAAGATCTAGATTATTTATTTATTTATTTATTTTTATTGAATCGGGAGACATTGACTCATTAAAAAATAAACAAATAATCTTGATCTTTTCAATAAATTTTTTATTTATTTTTATGGATCACGGTGCTATTAATTTGGTTGAGTATTGCTAAAGCTCACCAGGAAAAAAATTACATAATTCCTGATCAACCCTAACATTAAATTTAATTTTGCCCAGTGGTGACGACAGACACACTCTATTAAAGCCATTGTCAATAATATATTTCGACTGTAGTTTGCCTTGCCTAAACATTTGTTAAAATAAAAATTTCGACCTGCAACTCTAGTAGTAGCATTTTAGTGAAGCAGGCTGAACGATAACGGAATGCGAAACAAACGATTTCTTATTTCCTTTATAAATTTCAATAACAACATCTTATATATACTTTTTGTCATTAAAAGTTCTGAAAAATTTTGAGATAATTTGTCAAAAATTTAGGACATTTTATATCATTATTAAACCATCGGATATAGAATGA
Organism: Diversispora epigaea; assembly: GCA_003547095.1. Lineage (NCBI taxonomy): Eukaryota > Fungi > Glomeromycota > Glomeromycetes > Diversisporales > Diversisporaceae > Diversispora > Diversispora epigaea. The sequence goes on from PQFF01000344.1 coordinate 88,691, forward strand.
TTTATTATTATTGTATATATAGCATAGCAATAGATCACAATTATTTGATTTATTTCAAGATCTTAATAAGTACTAATGTTTTTATAAAAATAAAAAATGAAAAAATAATAATTATTTTTTAACAATCGTAAATGCTTCATTAGTTGTTGTTCATAACCATCATAATTTTTAGAACCAGAAATATACCAACATTGTTTTATCTTTAGTAAAAACAGAAACATGCAATAGCAACAAAAATTCACAATTACCAAAGTATGGATAACGAGTCTTTTTAACTACCAGAACTAAAGCTTTACTTTTATTTTTAATTGAGAATTGGATTTGAATATTATAATTTTTCAATGAAAATATAGAACTATCATTTGCTGCCTGCTTTATAACAAGTTTTTGAATTATGTCTGATTATAATTTCGTCCATTTTCAGGTCACCTTTTCTAAAATAGAAACCAATTCTGTTTCTTGGCTGAAATCTTCTGATTAAAAAATTAAATTTGGATGCTTCGCAATAATATTATTATAGAATTGATTCAAACTTTGAATTTATTACTATTAAAGATTGAAAGATAAATAAGAGAGAAATGAGTTCTTAACCAAGAAGCTTTGTATTCAACGAGGTAACTTTCCAATTTTTTTGTTAGTTCAAGTTAGCAACTATCAATGATTTTGGTTTCAATATTTTCAATGTTAATGTTAACAACTCCACCATAGATGGATCTATATTAGATTTATATAATATTATTATTTTAATATTCAAAGCAATACGTGATCTTCTTTTAACTTAAGAATAATTGGGCAGGAATATTCTGTTTAATAATAGTTCTGACATGATTTTCATTCGTAGTAGCATTTTCTAACTCTTTAGTGAAGTAGGCTGAACGATAACGTAAGACAACTGAGTGAGAAGTAAAAGATTTCCTACTTTCTTTTTTGTCAACTTCAGTGATAACATTGTATTTTTTTTTTTATTTAAAAGTTGAGATAATAAATCAAAAAATTTGAAGGGAATTTTATTAAGTTGAATATTTAAAATTTAAAATCTTCAATACTACCTTCGTTATACGATTTTACTTATGGCAAAAAATTATGGAAACGAGATGCCATCAAGTTTTTTCTTAAATAGAAATTCAACTAACATGCCAGTGAGAATTTCACATTGTAATAAGTGGATTTTATTTTATTAATTTCAGTGGAAGAATGAGTTTTGTTACTTTAAGTATTGCATTGTTGATTATAAATTTTCTTAAAAGAGGTCACGTTTTATATATATTAATAAATAAATTATCAGACTATTTTATTATGAACGGCGTCGCAGATAAAATGAATTTATGCGTGATTTCAAGTGGCAAAACCAAGTATGTAGTTCTGATTTAATATATCTAATATCCGTTATGTATTTTTTGATGAATGAATTAAGAATTTTAAAAAAAGTTAAATTCTATTGATTGATAAAAAATGAATTTTATTGAATAATTGATTCCATACATGCCATAATTTACAAGCTATAGTACCTCGTATTTACACAGAAAATTATATTTTTTGAGAATAATATCTTCATCGGAAGGATTGTAATGACTATTATTATTTTTATTATCATCTCACTATTATCTTTGTCATTATTATTTTCATTGTTAAAAGCATTCAAAAAATAGGGTCACATGCAAATAATTAAAGGTGTATATCCTATGTATATGTACTTTATAAATCTTGTATTTTCCCACCCAACGGTACCATTTCTCTTTCAATGTATTGTACCCTAGGTATGTGTATAAGGAAAAAAATGTCAAAATGGTTAAATATCTGGGTACCATGTGGTGTTTTCTGCCATACATAATAGGTTTCACGAAGTTGGAAGTTTCAATCTTTGATATAATGGTTGATAATTTTTGCTGTAACTACAAAAAAGATTGCAATTTTTCAACTTGCTGTAATTGGTATAATGTTTGTAATAGTTGTAATGGTTGTAATGTTTGTAATTTGCAATGGTTGTAAAGTTTATAAAGGTTGCAAAGGTTGCAAAACTATCATTTTGATAGTTTTATGATAAAAATCGTCTTTGTTTGGGGGCTGGCCAGAATTATGTGGTGCGGAGCCAAAATAACGTGTCACGTAGTGAGCAGATCTTCTCATTCGTTAAATTTGTTCATTAGAACAGAAAATTGGATTCAAAAAATCAACATCTGTAACATTCAAGCCAAAATCACATTCATTTGAATAAAAATCTTCTGATAGATCAAGTAACCTTTCTTTATTAAAATCTGCTTCAGTATCACTTGAACCTTACATTCCTTTGTCATTTTTCTAGAGAAGCAAATAAAAATTTGCTTATAGATGTTAAATACAAAACCATAAATGCATGCATTAAAATTAAGACAATTTTCCATTATTAATAATTTATACATGATAAAATTAAATAATTATTTATAAACAAAAAAATAATTTATTAAATTTAAAAGTACAAATAATAAAAATAAATCAAATATTACAACCTAATTACATATTACAACTTTAATTACATATTACAACTACAACTTTAATTACATATTACAACTTAATTGTGTGTACAACATACAACAATGGTTGAAATTTGGGTTGCAACCTAGGTTGTAATATGCAATTCCCGTAATTATTACTTACAGCCGGCGACTCTAGTACAATGGCCTGCAGAATATGGTATATTTAAAAATAAATAAATAAATATTACTTCATAATTGTAAGAGATAAATACTTTTATTTTGTATTATAAGTACGCATTACCATAAAATTCACTAATTTTAGATTTTCTTTACTGATATTAGTTTCGATAGAAAAAAACACACATATATGAACTTATAATATAACAACTAGCACTTGTTTTTCAATTAAATATTTTGCTCATTTCATTTATGCGTCAATTATAAAAGTTAAAAGTTAAAATCATATAGATTTTCAGTTTACACAAGTTCATAATCTGTATAAATACAACACGAGCAATACAATGAATAATAAAAATATTTGAAATGTCAAGACAATAATGATTTATACCAAATGATTACATACTGATCTGCTTTATTTAAATAAAAGCTATACTCTATAATTCAGTGATCAAATAAAATAAAAAAATATAAAATAATAAAATAAACAAATAAATAATTTTAAAAATACAAAAGTTGTACAATAACATCAAGAATAAAAAAATAAAAATAATTAATTTTCTAAATTTCATTTCTTTTAACTATGCAAAATTTAAAGATTGTTAATTTCATTTAGGATATATATTAAACAAATGATTCAAGAAATGTAATACTCATTTATACCATCAGGAACTTCAAAATCCCATTGTTTTATATCTAAAATAATAATTAACGTAAATACTTTATATATAAAAATAATAATTCATTTATTGCTAAAAATAGGTACTTACTGTGTATATTAGTTTTTAAATTTCACAAAAGACAAATATTCACTTGTATATTTTGCTTCGGGATGCTTTTCATTTGGATCATATTGAATAAAATTCGTATTTGATTTATTTGCTGCTTTAACTTGTTTTCTTATTTCACCACCATAAGAATATTTATCAAGTTGAGATTTTAATTCCTCAGCAGTTGGACGTTTGCGAGGATCAAGATTCCAGCATTTTTCCATTATTTCTTTGAAAAATTTAGGAATTTCACACTTAATTTCAGGTTTATCTCCTTCACGAATTTTCATTGCAAGATCTTCATTATGTGGAGTATCATAATATGGTGGATAGCTAGTTAGAACTTCTAACATAACCATACCAAAAGAATAAATATCAGATGCTTGAGTGTATTTTTCTCCTCTTAATGTCTCAGGTGCCATGTATGGAATTACACCATAAATTTTTTTTGGATCATTTTCTGTAACTGGTTTGCATAGTCCAAGATCAGTAATATAACATTCAGTAAAAGTTTGATTAACTATATTACCAGAATGAAAATCTTTATGTATTACGTCCTTGCCCATTTTATGGATATTTTTAAGTCTATTTACTATATCTGATAAAATAAGAGATTTTTTTTCCCAAGTTAATCTTTCAAACTTGTTATTCAATAGTTCTCGAAGACTACCATATTCTGCATAATTCATAACTATCATATATTCATTTTTTGAATTTTTAGTGATGCCGTATATTGCGATTGTATTTTTACTGCGAGATTTAAGTTGATTTTTAATCTAAAATATTTATTAGCATAAATAAAATAAAATTATTATATATTTAAATATGATGAATTTAAATAATATGAAATATTTACCTCTTGCAAAAATTCATCTTTATTTGCATTATAAAAAGTTTTCAAGCAAACATCTTGTTCTGCCAATCTGTTCCAGTTTTTTTTTTCATTATCCCAAGAAATAGGTCCATCTTCCCATTTTGCTTTGTATACTGTGCCAAAACCCCCTTTAGCAAGGTCTGTGAGATTCTTAAGCTTATTAAATGGAATCCACTCAATAAAATTTTGATGTTCCTTTGCTTTTAGTTGTTCCTGTCGAATAAATTTATCAATTTCATCATCTTCACATTTAACAGATTCATCTTGAAATTGTTTGGAATCAAATGAACCGCACAAATTTCTTCCAGTATTATCAAAAATATTATTGATGATTAATTAAGGAATTATTATTGATATTAAATTAAATTGAAAAATAATTATGAATCTAAATACTCACTCCCTGTAATATAATTTTGATTGAATAGTTTATAATTGATTAAAGGATTGTTATATGCTATTAAATTAAATTGAAACATTGATTTATAATTATGAATCTAAATACTCACTTGCTGTAATATAATTTATATTAATTAGTTTGTAATTGATTAGAGAATTGTTATATAATATTGAAATATTAATTTCAATAATTATGAATCTAAATACTCACTTTCTGTAATACAATTGTATTGATTAGTTAATAATTGATTAGAGAATTGTTATACAAAATTGAATTAAATTAAAACATTGATTTCAATAATTATGAATCTAAATACTCACCCACTGTAATATAATTTATATTAATTAGTTTATATAATTAATTAGAGAATTGTTATATGATGTTGAACATTGATTTCAATAATTATGAATCTAAATACTCACTTGCTGTAATATAATTTATATCAATTAGTTTATAATTGATTAGAGAATTGTTATGTAACATCGAATTAAATTGAAACATTAATTTCAATAATTATGAATCTAAGTACTTACTTGCTGTAATATAATTTATATTAATTTATATTAATTAGTTTATAATTTATTGGAGAATTGTTATATGATATTGAATTAAATTGAAACATTGATTTCAATAATTATGAATCTAATTACTTACTCGCTGTAATATAATTTATATTGATTAGTTTAGGTTTATTATTGATTAGAGAATTGTTATATGATGCTGAATTAAATTGAAACATTGAATTCAATAATTATGAATCTAATTACTTACTCGCTGTAATATAATTTATATTGATTAGTTTAGGTTTATTATTGATTAGAGAATTGTTATTTAAAACATTGATTTCAATAATTATAAAATCAAATACTCACTCGCTGTGACATAATTTATTTTGATTAGTTTATAATTGATTAGAGAATTGTTATATGACATTGAAACATTGATTTCAATAATTATGAACCTAATACTTACATGCTGTGATATAATTTATATTGATTAGTTTATAATTGATTAGAGAATTTTTATGTAACATTGAAACATTGATATCAATAATTATGAATCCAAATACTCACATCCTGTAATATAATTTATATTTTTAGTTTATAATTGATTGGAGAATTGTTATATGATGTTGAAACATTGATTTCAGTAATTATGAATCTAAATACTTACTTGCTGTAATATAATTCATATTGATTAGTTTATTATTGATTAGAGAATTGTTATATAATATTAAAACATTAATTTAAATAATTACAAAATTCAATACTCACTCGCTGTAATATAATTTATATTGATTAGAGAATTGTTATATAATATTAAAACATTGATTTCGATAATTATAAAATTAAATACTCACTAACTGTAATATAATTTATATTGATTAGTTTATAATTGATTAGAGAATTGTGATATGATATTGAACATTGATTTCAATAATTATGAATCTAAATACTTACAGACTGTAATATAATTTATATTGATTAGTTCATAATTGATTAGAGAATTGTTATATGACATTGAAAATTGATTTCAATAATTATGAATCTAAATACTTACAGACTGTAATATAATTTATATTAATTAGTTTATAATTGATTAGAGAATTGTTATGTGACATTGAAACATTGATTTCAATAATTGTGGATCCAAATACTTACATGCTGTAATATAATTTATATTTATTAGTTTATAATTAATTAGAGAATTGTTATATGATATTGAATTAAATTGGTTTCAATAATTATGAATCTAAATACTCACTCGCTATAATATATATGTGATTAGTTTATAATTGATAAGAGAATGGTTATATAATATTGAATTAAATTGAAACATTAATTTCAATAATAATGAATCTAAATACTTACTCTCTGTAATACAATTATATTAATTAGTTTATAATTAATTAGAGAATTGTTATGTAATATTAGACATTGATTTCAACAATTATAAATCTAAATACTTACAAACTGTTGTATAATTTATATTGATTAGTTCATAATTGATTAAAAAATTGTTATATGATATTAAAACATTGATTTCAATAATTATGAATCAAATACTCACTCACTGTAATATAATTTATATTGATTAGTTTATAATTGATTAGATAATTGTTATGTAACATCGAATTAAATTGAAACATTAATTTCAATAATCATAAAATTAAATACTCACTAACTGTAATATAATTCATTTTGATTAGTTTATTATTGATTAGAGAATTGTTATATAATATTAAAACATTGATTTCAATAATTATAAAATCAAATACTCACTCGCTGTAATATAATTTATATTGATTAGTTTATAATTGATTAGAGAATTGTTATATGACATTGAAACATTGATTTCGATAATTATGAACCTAATACTTACATGCTGTGATATAATTTATATTGATTAGTTTATAATTGATTAGAGAATTGTTATGTAACATTGAAACATTGATTTCAATAATTATGAATCCAAATACTCACAGACTGTAATATAATTTATATTGATAATGATTAGTTTATAATTGACTAGAGTATAATATTGAAACATTGATTTCAATAATTATAAATCAAATACTTACAAACTGTGATATAATTTATTTTGATTAGTTTATAATTGAATAGAGAATTGTTATATAATATTAAAACATTGACTTCAATAATTATAATATTAAAACATTGACTTCAATAATTATAAAATTAAACACTCACCCACTGTAATATAATTTATATTGATTATTTTATTATTGATTAGTTTATAATTGATTAATAATTGCTAGAAACATTGATTTCAATAATTATGAATTTAAATACTCACTCGCTGTAATATAATTTATATCGATTGGTTTACAATTGATTAGAAAATTATTATATGATATTGAAACATTTGATTTCAATAATTATGAATCTAAATACTCACGAACTGTAATATAATTTATATTGGTTAGTTTATAATTGATTAGAAAATTTTTATGTGATATTTAAACATTGATTTCAAAAATTATAAATCTAAATACTCACTAACTGTAATATAATTTATATTGATTAGTTTATAATTAATTAGAGAATTGTTATATGATATTAAATATTGATTTCAATAATTATGAATCTAAATACTCACCGACTGTAATATAATTTATATTAATTGGTTATAATTGATTAGAGAGTTGTTATATGATATTGAATTAAATTGAAACATAATTATAATTATGAATCTAAATACTCACTGCCTACAATATAATTTATATTGAATAGTTTATAATTGATTAGATAAGTGTTATATGATATCGAAACATTGATTTCAATAATTATGAACCTAAATACTCACTCTCTGTTATATCATTTATATTGATCAGTTTATAATTAATTAGAGAATTGTTATATGATATTGAATATTAATTTCAATAATTATGAATCTAGATACTCACTCACTGTGATATAATTTATATTGATTAGTTATAATTGATTGAAAATTGTTATATGATATTGAATTTAATTGATTTCTTTTTTTTTTTTTTTTTTTTTTTTTTTTTTTAAAGTGGAATTTAATTGATTTCAATAATTATGAATCTAAATACTCACTTTCTGTAATACAATTATATTAATTGGTTTATTATTGATTAGAGAATTGTTATGTGACATTGAAACATTGATTTCAATAATTATGGATCCAAATACTTACATGCTGTAATATAATTTATATTTATTAGTTTATAATTTATTAGAGAATTGTTATGTGATATTGAAACATTGATTTCAATAATTATGAATCTAAATACTCACGNATTTATTTCAATAATTTTGAATCTAAATACTTACTCACTGTAATATAATATAATTTATATTGATTAGTTTATAATTGATTAGAAAATTGTTATGTGATATTGAAACATTAATTTCAATAATTATGAATCTAAATACTCACGGACTGTAACATAATTTATATTGATTAGTTTATAATGGTTAGAGAATTGTTATATGATCAAATTAAATTGAAACATTCATTTCAATAATTTTGAATCTAAATACTTACTCACTGTAATATAATATAATTTATATTGATTAGTTTATAATTGATTAGAAAATTGTTATGTGATATTGAAACATTAATTTCAATAATTATGAATCTAAATACTCACTTTCTGTAATACAATTATATTAATTGGTTTATTATTGATTAGAGAATTGTTATGTGACATTGAAACATTGATTTCAATAATTATGGATCCAAATACTTACATGCTGTAATATAATTTATATTTATTAGTTTATAATTTATTAGAGAATTGTTATGTGATATTGAAACATTGATTTCAATAATTATGAATCTAAATACTCACGAACTGTAATATAATTTATATTGGTTAGTTTACAATTGATTAGAGAATTTTTGTATGACATTGAAACATTGATTCAATAATTATGAATTTAAACACTCACTAACTGTGATATGATTTATATTGATTAGTTTATAATTGAATAGAGAATTGTTATATGATATTGAATTAAATTAAAATTTTAATTTCAATAATTATGAATCTAAAAAAACTCACTATCTGTAATATAATAGTATGTGATATAATTGATTAGAGAATTGTTATATAATATTGAACATTGATTTCAATAATTATGAATCTAAATACTCACTTCCTGTAATATAATTTATATCGATTAGTTTAGAGAATTGTTATATGATACTGAATTAAATTGAAACATTGATTTCAATAATTATGAATCTAAATACTTACTCGCTGTATTATAATTTATATTGATTAGTTTATAATTTATTAGAGAATTGTTATATGATATTATATTGAATTAAATTGAAACATTGATTTCAATAATTATGAATCTAAATACTTACTCGCTGTAATATAATTTATTAGAGAATTGTTATATGATATTAAATTAAATTGAAACATTGATTTCAATAATTATGAATCTAAATACTTACTCGCTGTAATATAATTTATATTGATTTGTTTTAATTGATTAGAGAATTGTTATATAATATTAAATTAAATTGAAACATTGATAATTATGAATCCAAATAACTCACTTGCTGTAATATAATTTATATTGTTTAGTTTATAATTGATAAGAAATGTAATTTGTATGTAATTTATTATTAGCAATAAATCATGATTTTAAAATAAAGTTTAATGTAACAATATGCCTAATCTTTAATTCTACCGATACTTGCATTTCTTGGATTAAAGCAGCCGTTTTTTGGATTTTAGGCACATTTACTACGGGTTTAGGCACATTTACTACGGGTTCAGGCACATTTACTACGGGTTCAGGCACATTTACTACGGGTTTAGGCACATTTACTACGGGTTCAGGCACATTTACTACAGGTTCAGGCACATTTACTACATTTACTACGGGTTCAGACACCTTTTCTTCGATTTCAGGCACAATTACTACGGGTTCAGGCTTCGGTTCTTCTGGTTTTTTTCTAGGAAAACAACACATTTTTTCTTCAATTTCTTTAAAATCTAAAAAAAAGGTATTGCCAGAATAAATTCCGCCGGTTTTCATTTATTTATGCATTTGAACAACAACAACAATAATGATGATTCCGATTTTGGAAGTTATTGTTATTGCTGCTGTGTTACTGATGTCAGATACTAAATATAGAAAGGCCAGTCAGCCTAATTTAATCACTTTTGCAGTATATTGTAAATTAAAATATTTTGACAGTTCGTAATATTATCTTTTAAAATAGAAAGTTTTTTTTTATAAACATAGCAAGAGTTCGGGGTCAGGGGCATTTTATTAGCTTGAATTATGCAATTTGGGTAGATTCTTTTGTGTTTATTATGTTCATACCTGATTTCTTTCTTAGGAATGGATTCACAAATATGTATATTAAAGAAACTTTTTTTTTTTAATACCTGAATTGATGATGGATTTCACGATAAAATCTTTGTTATTTTTTTAATACTTGGGATTTCGTGATAAGATATTTATTTTTATTAATAATACTTATTTGATTTATTTCTTGGAATTGATGGATGGGATCATGAAAATAATTAGATAAGATCTTTATTTTAATAAAATTTATTTTACAACAAATATCACAATTATATGAAACAAACTATTTTGCACAAAGTATTATAATCTAAATTGACAGCGAAGAAAATTGTTGTTACAATCTTCTTGAAACAAAATATTGATGTCAAGATGGTAAAAAATCTCGAATTTTTTAAATTGTGAAGGTACGAAAAATTTGCAAAATTCGTATTTTCTATTTAAAAATTAAATTTGGTCAGAGAATTTAGTTTTATATTTATTTTTATATTCTGTTTATTTTCAAAAATATTCTTTATACAATATTGTTATAATTCATTAAAAATATTACCATACATTAATTTCCTTCAATTTCGCTATCTCAATTTTTTTTATTTTAATTTTAAATTAAATATTTCTTCAATACCCGGTATTACATCATTGCAGGATTTAAAGCTATTGAATGGTGAAATTAGAAATCCATTTATTGATTGTTTCCCCGAAAGGAATAATTGTATATATATTAATTTTCATTTTTTTTTTAACAACGGAGTCTCGTTCCAATAAGTTCATTGAAATTTGATATTAATTTTCTATTTTAAATTTACTTTTTTAGTTGTTTTTATGAATTCAACATCTGCCCGCATATTTGTTTTCATTATGAACATTCTAATTATTATGAAATCAATTCCTCTAATGATAGCAATGTGTAACAGATTCAATTATTCGCCAGTCATATCTTGTCTCACACACTTTTTTATCATTTAAAAAAAAATGACTCCGTTCAACTTATTAATAATTTCAAATATAGTGATATTACAATTATCCATGCTAAACTTCATGGCTGTCGTGCTACCCTTGTTGCTCGTTCGATCGGTTATTATTCAATGGAATGAAAGAAATGTATGANATTCTGTTTATTTTCAAAAATATTCTTTATACAATATTGTTATAATTCATTAAAAATATTACCATACATTAATTTCCTTCAATTTCGCTATCTCAATTTTTTTTATTTTAATTTTAAATTAAATATTTCTTCAATACCCGGTATTACATCATTGCAGGATTTAAAGCTATTGAATGGTGAAATTAGAAATCCATTTATTGATTGTTTCCCCGAAAGGAATAATTGTATATATATTAATTTTCATTTTTTTTTTAACAACGGAGTCTCGTTCCAATAAGTTCATTGAAATTTGATATTAATTTTCTATTTTAAATTTACTTTTTTAGTTGTTTTTATGAATTCAACATCTGCCCGCATATTTGTTTTCATTATGAACATTCTAATTATTATGAAATCAATTCCTCTAATGATAGCAATGTGTAACAGATTCAATTATTCGCCAGTCATATCTTGTCTCACACACTTTTTTATCATTTAAAAAAAAATGACTCCGTTCAACTTATTAATAATTTCAAATATAGTGATATTACAATTATCCATGCTAAACTTCATGGCTGTCGTGCTACCCTTGTTGCTCGTTCGATCGGTTATTATTCAATGGAATGAAAGAAATGTATGAACAAGACAGAAATTCTAATTGATGCATATTCTGCAGCTGATTATTTTCAATTACCGAAATTACAAGATCATATTATCAATAAGTTGGAGGAAATATTAAGTAACAATTCCAAAGAAAATGTTTCACCTCAGTTATTAACCAAAGTAGTTGGAGGTGTAATTCCAAACTCAGATCAACCTCTCACTGATCTATTGGCAAAGTGTGTAACGAAAATACCTCTGGAAACGATTCCATATGGAAGTTTATCATCACCAGCTTTTCAGTTTTTGCTTATGTATTGTACAAAGGAGAAAATATCCCAGGCAAAAAACCAATCTATACCATATTTAGATATGTCGTTTTACGTTCAGAAAACGAAGTCGAACAGAAATCTCGGGCGATGTATTTACGAAAACGAAGCATGTTTGCCACCGCTTGATAAGATTTTAGAAAAAGAACATGTTACTACATCTTGAAATATTGATGGCCTAACATCACTTCGAACAAAATTAACCCCCATGTTAGATTATGTAAATATTAAATTAATCAGTGATGATATATTGACGGAGATTAATTATAATTATATTGTATATTAAATACGTTTTATATTAATCAGTTAATTTAATTAATAACTATTTATTTAGATATTTCTGATGATGGATATACAGTCGAAACCCCTAGCACTCTAATATATACTGAACGAGTCCGAGTATCATAACCAATTATAGGTACTGAATTATACGAATGAAATATAATTCAAAGGCATGAATGGTTAGTAATAATGGACAATCATGTAAATTAATGCGCCACCCCTTAAGTATGTATCCTTAACATATACAATGTATTTAGATTATTAAGATGTACCATTGAGTGGCAGATTATTTTTTCAAATAAATAAAAATATGGAATAGAATTATTTTATTGTTTTTATTACTTCAAGGTAATAATTAAGTTATATTGAATTTTGTTGAAGTTTTCGTTAAGATATGTTGAGCTATGATATTGAATTGACTTAGAGCTAGCTAATTCGTACTATAATTTCTTTTTAAATAGTGGTGAAGAGTGACACATATTTTCCGGTACAGATTATTGCTTTACTATTACACTCCCTAATAAAGATTTACACGACCAACAAATATGTAATCTTTAAATTAGTAAAGGATGTTGGTAAATTAATTTCATTTAATTTAATTTATTATTTAATATTCGTTATTTAATTTATAAATTATATTTGATTTCTTATTATTATTTTTTATTATTATTTAATATTTATAATTTATAATTTAATTAATATTTAGATGGGTTGGAATTGGAAGTATAATGACATCATCACGTTTAATTGCAAGTATGATAATCAATTATAATTTCAATTCCGCAATTCTAAATTGCACGATCTCAAATTAAACAAATCTTAATTATTAATTTATAGGTTGCATGCCGAATAAGGATGGAACAATTATTCTCTCTCAATGCTAAGCAACATCTTATAATGAACCAAAACTTACGCAATATCAATTCTTGATTCTAATGACAACAATTTCTAATGATGATGGAAAATTGGAAATTCATTTTAAACATCTTGTAACAGTCAATAACAGATACTATTCCTAACAAGGAAGGTTTTATATTAAATAATTCGGATCAAGGTGAAACTATTTCTATTTATAATGAAAGATGTTTATATCAATGAATTTAGTTGAAAGTGAAACTTAAATACTGATTCGTTATGATAAATTAATTATTTCTCATGGTAATATATTTATTATATTTATATATTGTAATATATTGTTATGTATATTTCTATTTTTTATCTTTTCTTTATATATTATAGCTGTATATCGTGGATATAGCTGCTATTTGCATTGCAATATTTGCTAGAAATTCATTACCTAAAGTTTGGTTCCATTTATATTGATCGATTCGAGTTTTCTTAACTACTCCTTTAGTTATTACTGGTGGTGTATTATCTATTTTGGCTGTAAAAGGTTTCCACTTTGATGATCCTCATAAGGTAGTTATTATTTATTTAATTTAATTTATTTATTTATTTTATTTTATTTTATTTTATTTATTTATTTATTATTAATTATTATTTATTTTATTGTTTATTTTATTTAATTTGATTTAATTTAATTTATTTTATTTTATTTTATTTATATATTTATTTATTTATTTTATTTATTCATTTATTTTTTATTATCTATTTTATTGTTTAATTATTTAATTATTTAATTTATTTTATTTTATTTTATTTTATTTTATTTTATTTAATTTATTTTATTTTATTTTATTTATTTTATTTTATTTTATTTTATTTATTTATTTATTATTAATTATTATTTATTTTATTGTTTATTTTATTTAATTTGATTTAATTTAATTTATTTTATTTTATTTTATTTTATTTATTTATTTATTATTAATTATTATTTATTTTATTGTTTATTTTATTTAATTTGATTTAATTTAATTTATTTTATTTTATTTTATTTATATATTTATTTATTTATTTTATTTATTCATTTATTTTTTATTATCTATTTTATTGTTTAATTATTTAATTATTTAATTTATTTTATTTTATTTTATTTTATTTATTTTATTTTATTTTATTTTATTT
>PQFF01000344.1:103773-134161 GCA_003547095.1 Diversispora epigaea
TTTTTATTTTATTTTATTTTATTTATTTTATTTTATTTTATTTTATTTTATTTATTTTATTTTATTTTATTTTATTTATTTATTTTATTGTTTAAATTTATTTTGTTTATTTTATTTTATTTTATTTTTATTTATTAATTATTATTTATTTATTATTGAATAATTATAGATTATTGAATTCAAGGATTATTTGCTCAATTAATAATTGGAGCATTTCATCATAAATTATATGATTGGTATGTTATGTAAATTATATTATTATCTTTATTATCTTTATTTATATATTATCTAATATTATTTAACATCTTTATTCTATATTACACTAGTTATTTCACGGATTTTAACAGAAGATTATGATATACTCGGTTTATCACGGGATCTCACGCCCGTGATTTTTTTAGTTTCATTGCGTAAAAGACTGAAATAAGCTCCTGGACTTTTTGAAATATCAGCCGTGAAAACATCAATAAAAAAAATAATGGATGACTAATTAGGGACCGTGGGATAATGTGTAATATAATATTTTATATTATCTAATATTCAGATGGTTCAGTCACATCCTTGAGATTTTTCAATATTCCAAATGTATATAAAATAATTTCATTCTAGTTTGATATAAAGAGAGACCATTTTTTATTTTATTGATTTCATTCTTTCTCTTGTCAATTAGATTATGGAATAAAAATCATAGTGTTAAAGAAGCTTCTGGAAGAATGGAAACTGATGATTAATTAAATATAAATATTACGTATCATTATATCAATAAATGTATCAATTTATTTGTCAATATAAAATATATAATGAAGTTATATAGAATAAAATGGATATAGAATATACAAATATACAAAATCCGTAAATTATTCTAGCAAAATCTTATAATATTTCGTAAGATCAAAAATTAATATTAATATTTAATACACTATCAATAAAATAACAAATTATTATATACATCATCCTTCATTATCCAAATTATTCAATATATTCTCATCGTTATACAGCTCATTCAATATATTCAGTTTTGTACTACGTTTGAATCGGGTAGAATATCTCGTTGGACGACTTGATTGCTGATTCATAGATGTTGTAATGTAAAATCTTTTATTAGGACAAGTATTTGCATAATGTCCAATTCCTCCACAAGTAAAACATCTTGAAGGTAAGAATCCAACAAATCGACGATCGTTATTTGTATTAGAAATGATTGAGATGAACCATTGGACCTTGAACCATCACCAGTATTCATCAGTATTATTTGTATTGTTATTTGTTGAAAATTTTATGAATTTTGTTGTAGCCCATTAATACGATTATTTCTATTACTTTCATTATTTCCATTATTAATATTATTATTAATGAATGGCGACGTTGACGTATACTGTCTTTGGATGAACGAAGTAGTTTTGCGGGAACTTGATTGTTAAGATCATTTCGACTTTTGACATTTCTTTCACTTATTTCATTTTTATTATTTGCCACACATTTGTCGCATTTCTTATTTCATTTGTCTCATTTGTTTGTGATTGATTTTTGATTAGTCATAGAATTGCAATTTAGCATTTGATGAATTTAACTTGTCTAATGTATCTACTAAATTAGAATCAATTGGATCATTGATTGAATTGTTGTTGTTGTCGAAGTAGTAGCTTCATGAATGAAGTGATATGACGCGCGACTTATTCGTTCTTTAGCTTCATCAGAAAGTTGAAATGTTAAAAGAAAATCTAATAACTTTCCTGCAATAATTATAATGTTTTTGATATTGAGCTTCTTCAAATTCAATAGATTGCCAATAATTATCATGCACTTTTAATTATTTTAGTTGAATTATTTGTAGAATTTGTGGTAGAATCCTTGGGATCTGATCATTAGGATCGTAATGAAATTAATCTCTTACAATTCATTTTGTTGATGAAATTTTCATCAACAAAATGAATTGTAAGAGATTAATTTCATTACTATAGGTGCAGACTTAACTGACGTAACTATGTTAAGTCATAAAATCATAAAAGACGTAACTCCTAAATTATATGACGCAACTAGTTAAGTCATATGAAAACATATGACGTGACGTAATGACGTAACTTTGAAGAAAGCATAAGTCTGCACCTATAGATGAAATATCTACCATTATGATGATGAACCGACTTTATGATGGACTAACACATCATCATCATCTGTTGATCCATTTCAATTATATTTGATGCACTATCATCCGCTCTATCCTTTTCGCCCACTACCAAAACAAACATTTATCTCATTTTTGGTTTAATTTCATTATTGTCGTTATTGCTTTACTGTCATTAATATTGCTGGTGTCATTGATGTCTTTAAGATTATTATTCTCGTTATCATTATCATTATCGTCGATTACATATCACCGTTTTAAACTTTCATTTTTCTTAATACATTCTTCTGTTATATCGCGTTGTTCAACTTGTTCTTCCGATTAATTTTTCTTCATTAATTTGAGAAATATGAATCATCATCAAGAGTAAAATTTTGTAATATTAGTAAGTTATCTTCCAGGTTAAGCTTGTATTGTTTTATATGATATCTACATATAATTTATATTTAAAATAAAAGATCATTAAAAATATTATCAAATATTACGGAATTTTACAAGGGTTCATGATTGGACTTCATCACAACATATATTTAGTGATATTGCCATTTGGATCAGGCATTTTCTTTATTATGTTATATTTATTATTTGTTAATTTACATTTTTTGTACAGTGCGGAACCTCTATAATAGGAACTTAGAAAATCATAAATAAAATTTGATTCAATGATCAGATTTCTTTCATTATAGAATTTGAATGTATTTAGGGAAATCTATTTATTTTTCTCAATCAAATTTTTAATGATTTACTATTTTTAGTATATTCTCAAATTTGATAGATATAATTAAATACATATGAATTCGATTTTGAAGCTTAGATTCTGGGCTACCGATTTTTACGGTTAGAATTTTATTTCTATATATAGTAAATAAAGTTTCAATGCAAAAAGGCTGAACAATTTTTACTATTTAACCAAATTCCTATTATAGAGGTTCCGCATTATATAGTTTATCTCACAATTATGTAATTCCGAATAATAATAGAAATATAAAAATAAAAGAAATTCCAGAGAGATTTTTCATCTGCATAATTATGAAATTCAGAACAAATAATCGAAATTCTAGAAAAAATAAAAGAAATAGAAGGTTCTGAAAGAATATTCTATTGAAACAATTAGAGGTAACTTTTCCGACGTAAATTTATATAAATACTAACGTGCCGTGCAAATGTTATAATTTATTTGAATATCATACTTCTATAGGCAATATAACGTATTGAATTTAATATAACATTATTTATTTAATTATTTATTTAATTATTTATTTAATTATTTATTTTTCTATCTATTTATCGTATAAGCTTTTGACAATATCATAAATTTCAAAGCCTTTAGAATTTATATTCCATAACTTTAATAAAATATATTAAGTTTCAAAAGTTCTATTTTTATAGACATTTTATTCTGCTGAGTGTAATTTCAGCAGAAATGGAAGACATGCAACTCAATGAAATTAATATAATCAAAGAAGGTGAAGAATTTCAGCGGTACTTAAAATCAGCCGAAGGTGGAAATAGTAATGGACAGAATAGTCTGGGTTATTGTTATGAATGTGGGATTGGAACAATAAAAGATGAAGAGAAAGCATTTCAATGGTACTTGAAATCAGCTGAAGGTGGAAATAGTTTTGGACAATATAATCTTGGACGATGTTATGAATGTGGGATTGGAACAACAAAAGATGAAAAGAAAGCATTTCAATGGTACTTGAAATCAGCTGAAGGTGGAAATAGTTATGGACATTATGGTCTTGGTCACTGTTATGAAAATGGGATTGGAATAACAAAAGATGAAGAGAAAGCATTTCAATGTTACTTGCAATCGACTAAAGGTGGAAATAGTTATGCACAGTATAATCTTGGGCGCTGTTATGAATATTGGATTGGAACAACAAAAGATGACAAGAAAGCATTCCAGTGTTACTTGCAATCAACTAAAGGTGGAAATACTTATGGACAGAATAATCTTGGGCGTTGTTATAGAAAAGGAATTGGAATAACAAAAAATGAAGAGAAAGCATTTAAATGGTACTTGAAATCAGCTGAAGGTGGAAATAATAATGGACAGAATGATCTTGGATACTGTTATGAACATGGGATTGGAACAACGAAAAATGAAGATAAAGCATTTCAATGGTACTTGAAATCAGCTGAAGATGGAAATAGTACAGGACAATATAATCTTGGGCGCTGTTATAAATATGAGATTGGAATAACAAAAAATGAAGAGAAAGCATTTCACTGGTACTTGAAATCCGCTGAAGGTGGTTATAGTTATGGACAAAATAATCTTGGGCGTTGTTATGAAAGAGGGATTGGAACAACAAAAGATAAAGAAGAAGCATTTCGGTGGTACTTTAAATCAGCTGAAAAGGGAAATAGTTATGGACAATATAATCTTGGGCACTGTTATAAAAATGGGATTGGAATAACAAAAAATGAAGAGAAAGTATTTCAATGGTACTTGAAATCAGCTGAAGGGAAATATAGTTATGGACAGAATGGTCTTGGTTATTGTTATGAATATGGGATTGGAATAACAAAAGATGATGAGAAGGCATTTCAGTGGTACTTGAAATCAGCTGAAGAGGGAGATAGTTATGGACAATATAATCTTGGGCGTTGTTATGGAAATGGAATCGGAATAACAAAAAATGAAGAGAAAGAATTTCAATGGTACTTGAAATCAATCAAAGGTGAAAATAGTAATAGACAGAATAATCATTATGAAAAAGGGATTGGAACAACAAAAGATGAAAAAAATCTATTTAAGTTATACTTGAAATCAATTACAAGTGGAGATAATGAAAAGCAGCATATACTTGGTTATTGTTATAGAAATGGGATTGGAACAACAAAAGATGAAGAGAAAGCATTTCAGTGTTACTTGAAATCAGCTGAAAGTGGAAATAGTTTTGGACAGAATGGTCTTGGTTATTGTTATGAATATGGAATTGGAACAACAAAAGATTATGAGAAAGCATTTCAGTGGTACTTTAAATCAACTGAATGTGGAAATAGTTATGGACAGAATAATCTTGGATGCTGTTATGAAAAAGGAATTGGAATAACAAAAAACGAAGAGAAAGCATTTCAATGGTACTTGAAATCAGCCGAAGGTGGAAATAATGATGGACAAAATAATCTTGGGCACTGTTATGAGAAAGGGATTGGAACAACAATAAATAAAAAGAAAGCATTTCAATGGTACTTGAAATCAACTGAAGATGGAAATAGTTATGGACAGAATAATCTTGGTAATTGTTATGAGAAAGGAATTGGAACAACAAAAAATAAAAAGAAAGCATTTCATTGGTACTTGAAATCAATTGAAGATGGAAATAGTTATGACCAGAATAATCTTGGTAATTGTTATGAAAAAGGAACTGGAACAACAAAAGATAAAGAAAAAGCATTTCAGTGGTACTTGAAATCAGCCGAAAGTGGAAATAGTTATGGACAATATAATCTTGGACGTTGTTATAGAAATGGAATTGGAACAACAAAAAACAAAATGAAAGCATTTCAATGGTATTTAAAATCAGCCGAAGGTGGAAATAGTTTTGGACAGAATAGTCTTGGTAATTGTTATGAAAAAGGGATTGGAACAACAAAAGATAAAGAGAAAGCATTTCAGTGTTACTTGAAATTAGCTGAAGAGGGAAATAATACAGGACAATATAATCTTGGACGTTGTTATAGAAATGGGATTGGAACAACAAAAAATGAAGAGAAAGCATTTCAGTGGTACTTAAAATCAGCTGAAGGTGGAAATAGTTATAGACAGTGTCGTCTAGCTGTTCTTGTAAAAGCTGTTGTGCATAATTCTTTTAGGAGTTTATAGTCCTTCCTCATAGGTACAAGATTTTATGTTTAGTTATTAGTTATTTTAAAAATTAAGTCCAATAACTAAGTCTTAACATTCATACTAATATTATTTTTATTAATCACTTATCCATTTTCAAGGTTATACTACTTAAATTATATTTAAGACTTTGTTATAGACTTCACAATTGACGAAAATTTCAACTATTAATAGTTCAACATTTCAGGAGGGTTTATTATTTGTAATAATTATTACTTTATTATTTTAAGGATTTTATTTATTTTTTATATAGGTTTATTTAATGTATGGTTTTATTCAGAATTTCATTTTGGGTTATTTTTACAATTTCTTGGAGTTACAAATTATAAAATTATAAACATTGTAGACTGATGGAATTGGCCATTCTTTCTATAATGTTTTCTAAATGATCTATACTTCCGTGCATTATTGATATTTATTGTAAATTTGTAAAAGGTGAATTATCTAGCCAAGATAATCGTGTAGATGATTCATGTAAATTAATTATCTTGTACAAAGACAAAATTAGATTTCTACAGATGAGTAAAATAGTTTACAGCAAGGAATTAGTGAGGGCAAGAAAATGTAGGAATTTCCCAAGAGTCTAAGTTCAGTTTAGTTCAAAATAGTTTAAAATTATTCAATTAGATAAAAGGGAAAACTAGTAAGTCTGTAACAAATAATTAGTTCTAGAATAATAGTTATTGCATTTATAATAATAAACTGATATTTATCTATTATATCTTAACCGTATTTATTATAATTTATAATTTATAAATATTGATATACGACTTGTCTATAGAATAAAGCTCTTGGTTCCTATACTCAAACTCCATATCTTGCTAAGTCACAAGATATCTTAAACCCTCTCACTATATACATGTTGACATAATTATTTTTCAAATCCCAAATTACAATTAAACTACTATAGAAAAAGTGCCAAATCCCAAATTATTTTACTATTCCAAAAACAATTTAGGCAACATTTATATCTCACTATAAAGAATTCACCTTAATTGAATAACTCTCTGAATTAGATCTGCGTGATCTTTATGAAATGACCAGTTAGTTTGTGTTATAACTATTTACTATTCGTCATGACTTATGAAAAATTTATATTACGTTGATTATTGTAATTTTTAACTTGAGAAATATCATTTTTGTAATTCAACTTACAAAGAGTTGATACATATTCCATTTTAAGTCCAATTAAATATACCGTAAAGTTCCGCATACAATACCCGGGGTATCTTACACCCCACCTCTCAGTTACATGAATTGTACCCCGGTGGGTACGTTGTATGAAGGGGGGTATTTTAAATTGGGGGGTTTATGTTTGGAGGGTATTGTATACGGTGGATACAATTTTAGTTTCCTTATATAAATGCTTGTACGCGTCGTGATGCATAACTTTAATAAACTCTTTTTCAAAAATGGTTCGCAGTAACTCCACCCTTTTAAAATGTGCTTCAGTTACAAAAAAAAAAAAAAGAAGTTGGAACGCCCGTGAAAAATTAGCAATAATAACTTTTTATGAAAAAAGTTCTCAAGTATCTAAACGAAATACAGCTGAAAAATTTAATATCCAACCTAAACAATTAAGAGATTGGATTCAAAAAAAAGGACAGTTGTTACTAGCAAGACCACATGTTAAGCGTCTTAATGTAGGTAATAAACCCCGATATCCAATATTAGAAAAGGAACTTTTTACATGGGTTAAAGCTTTGCGAACTCAACAAAAAGTTGTTACACGTCATATGATTCGTGAAAAAGCAAAATCTTTTGCAAGAAAATTACAATATATTGCACTTTATCAAAATATTTCTGAATGCAAGTGGGGTGAAAAATGGTTAGAGGGATTTATGCGCTGTTACAAGCTTAGTAATCACCACCGTACAACAGTATCACAAAGATTACCAGAAGATTTGATTGAAAAACAACATGAATTTNAAAAAAGAAGTTGGAACGCCCGTGAAAAATTAGCAATAATAACTTTTTATGAAAAAAGTTCTCAAGTATCTAAACGAAATACAGCTGAAAAATTTAATATCCAACCTAAAC
This sequence comes from Diversispora epigaea, assembly GCA_003547095.1. NCBI lineage: Eukaryota > Fungi > Glomeromycota > Glomeromycetes > Diversisporales > Diversisporaceae > Diversispora > Diversispora epigaea. The sequence continues at coordinate 111,798 of PQFF01000344.1, forward strand.
AATTAAGAGATTGGATTCAAAAAAAAGGACAGTTGTTACTAGCAAGACCACATGTTAAGCGTCTTAATGTAGGTAATAAACCCCGATATCCAATATTAGAAAAGGAACTTTTTACATGGGTTAAAGCTTTGCGAACTCAACAAAAAGTTGTTACACGTCATATGATTCGTGAAAAAGCAAAATCTTTTGCAAGAAAATTACAATATATTGCACTTTATCAAAATATTTCTGAATGCAAGTGGGGTGAAAAATGGTTAGAGGGATTTATGCGCTGTTACAAGCTTAGTAATCACCACCGTACAACAGTATCACAAAGATTACCAGAAGATTTGATTGAAAAACAACATGAATTTTTAAATTTTATTCTTTATCACTGTATTCAATATGATTATCCTTTAGAATTAATTGGAAATATTGATGAGACACCATTATCTTTTGATATGCCCAATAATATGACAGTTGAAGAAACTGGTGCTAGTACAGTTAGTATACGTACTACAGGTCACGAAAAATCTAATTTTACAGTTGTTCTTTGTTGTATGGCAAATGGTGAAAAATTACCACCTTTGATAATCTTTAAGCTTGTAAATGTTCCACGACAAACCTTTCCATCAGGTGTTGTAATACGAGCAAATCGCGAGGGATATATGAATTCAGATGAAATGATTTGGTGGATTGAAAATGTTTGGAATCAACGTGCAACAAGATCTATTGATCCTCGATCATTACTTGTATTAGATTCATTCCGTGGCCGTTTGACAGATCCTGTAAAGCATAGATTTGATGAAAAAAATACAAATTTGGCTGTTATCCCTGGTGGTTTGACAAGTAAATTACAACCACTTGATGTTTGTATAAATAAATCATTTAAAAATAAGGTACAATATATTTAAATTCTTTTTTAAATTTTTTTAAAAAAATAAATTTGAAATTATTTATTAAGTTGTTAAAAATTAAAATTATTTATTACATTATTTAATTTTATTATTTTTTTATAGTATCGCCAATATTATAATAATTGGATGGCAGAAGAAATTAAAAATCTTACACCAACTGGCCGAATACAACGTCCTGCATATAATTTGGTAGCTAATGGGTTCAAGATTCGTGGGAAAAAATCGATGATAAACTTATACAACGTTCATTTAAATGCTGTGGTATATCAAATTCGCGAGATGGAACGGAAGACAAATACATTTTGATTATGAATGGGTTGATGGAAAAACGTCAAGAGGTGGAGATTATGTATATATAAATAATGATTTATTAAATAATTCTGAAGAGGAGAATAATAGTGAAAATAATGAATACGAAAATAATGAATATGAAAATGAAAGTGAAAATAATGAAATAATAGACTTAACTCCTGATAATACAAATGAAAGTGATAAAGAAAATAATATAGAATTAAATGATAGTGATGAAGAAAATAATATAGAAATAGATAATGGTGATGGGGAAAATAATATTGAAGCAGATAATTATTATGATGAATTATTTGATTTTACGAATTTATGGAATTAAAGGAATTAAATAATAATAATAATAATAATAATAATAATAATAATAATAATAATAATAAATAATAATAATAAATAATAATACCGGTAATAATAATAATAACAATAAAATTATAATAAATAAATAATAATAAAATTTTTTTGATAAAAATAATTTTTTTTTTTTGATAAAAAATGCATTTTTTATTGATTCTGAATTATAACTATAAGGCCATGTAAAATACCCGGGTACGTTACATCCCACCAAGAGTGCACCCATGAATTGTATCCGGGTACTATACTAGGGGGGTATACTACTCGGGCGGGTATTGTATGCGGAACTTTACGGTAGTTCACGTACTTTCAAAAGTAATAAATGAATATAACTCTATTTTTTAATATTATAATTCTTAAGAAATGGTTACTATAACCATTCATTTATTTATTTATTATTTCGATTTTATAAAATTGGCTTCTTTGATCCAATAAGACCATTTCACAACGATTTTCTTTATGGAATTNTAATAATAATAATAATAATAATAATAATAATAATAAATAATAATAATAAATAATAATACCGGTAATAATAATAATAACAATAAAATTATAATAAATAAATAATAATAAAATTTTTTTGATAAAAATAATTTTTTTTTTTTGATAAAAAATGCATTTTTTATTGATTCTGAATTATAACTATAAGGCCATGTAAAATACCCGGGTACGTTACATCCCACCAAGAGTGCACCCATGAATTGTATCCGGGTACTATACTAGGGGGGTATACTACTCGGGCGGGTATTGTATGCGGAACTTTACGGTAGTTCACGTACTTTCAAAAGTAATAAATGAATATAACTCTATTTTTTAATATTATAATTCTTAAGAAATGGTTACTATAACCATTCATTTATTTATTTATTATTTCGATTTTATAAAATTGGCTTCTTTGATCCAATAAGACCATTTCACAACGATTTTCTTTATGGAATTTCGGAAAGAAGTTCGTTATCCGTTCTATCTATTAAATATAATTCATTTTTGAATAAAGAAAAAATATTACATCGCACGCACGAAAATAAAAATTTATTTTTTTATACCGATATCAAAAATCCGAAACTATTTCATAATTTGGATTTTCAAGGATAATTGCGAAAAATTATTTTCGTGATTTGGAATTTTTTTTGGTAATTAAAGGAGTAATTCCCAAACGTTATATTTTTGATAATTTGAGTATTTCTCAATATTTATGATTATTTAAAATATAGAAAATTGCTAAATATCACCGCAGGTGATTGTCACCACTGGACAAAATTTAATTTACGTGGGCAAAGTTAGGGTTAGGAATTATGAAATCTTGCCTAGTGGTGACAATTGGCAATACCCTAAAATATAATCCCATAACCAATATTACAAAAAAATCCGAAAAAAAATAATCAAATATTTAACAAATTTCGTTATGTAAACTTCGAATAAAAAAATTCTAACAAAAAGACTTCCAGAATCATTATTTAATATTTTTCGTTACCGCACTATTAAGACGGTGAAAATTCAAAAGAACGCTTCGCATGATAGCAAAAAAAATTCCAAAATTTTATATATAATTCTATTCAAAAACTCAACCCTGGCTAAAATAACAATTTCTAATGGTTGAGTGACACGGGCCGAGATAAAATTAATTTTTTCCGAAAAAAATCTAATTTTTTAACAATTACGCAACAACAAATTGGTGAAATTGGTTTTTATTTTATATATATTATAGAAATTAATGTTACAAAGTTTAGTAATTTTATATATCATCGCACCTAACCTTCGGAAACTATATATAGCAATACTCCAAAAACGTTTCTCTTTGGGGATTTTTTTTTGTTTTCCGTGATTAACTTACCCAAAATCTGCAATACATAATAAATATCTCTAAAATCATATGATAAGATGAAAGTCATGAAGAATTGTACATATCAATAAAATTAAATGATCTAATTTCTTATATAACTAATATTATTAAAATTATTATTTAAATAATTTCTAAGATTTCCGTCTTTTAGATATTCTAATACACCTTCATATATTTGTGAGTTTCTGGTAATGCCATAAAATCACAACATACATTTAGTGATATTATCATTTGGATCAGGCATTTTTTTTATTATTTAAAGCTATATTCCATTTAAAACTTCAATAAAATATATTAAGTTCTATTTTTATAAACACTTTATCCTACTGAGTGTAATTTCAACAGAAATGGAAAATACGCAATACAATGAAATTAATGAAATTCAAACAAAAGGAGATGAAGAGAAAGCATTTCAGTTGTATCTGAAATCAGCTGAAGGTGGAAATTTTTATGGACAGAATAATCTAGGATGCTGTTATGAAAAAGGGATTGGAACAACAAAAGATGAAGAAAAAGCATTTCAGTGGTACTTGAAATCAGCTGAAGGTGGAAATAGTTATGGACAATATAACCTTGGACGCTGTTATGAATGTGAGATCGGAACAATCAAAAATGAAGAGAAAGCATTTCAATGGTACTTGAAATCAGCTGAAGGTGGAAATAGTGATGGACAAAATAATCTTGGGCACTGTTATGAGAAAGGGATTGGAACAACAATAAATAAAAAGAAAGCATTTCAATGGTACTTGAAATCAGCTGAAGGGGAAAGTAGTGCGGGACAATATAATCTTGGGCGCTGTTATGAATATGAGATTGGAACAATCAAAGATGAAGAGAAAGAATTTCAGTGTTACTTGAAATCAGCTGAAGGTGGAAATATTTATGGGCAATATGGTCTTGGACTCTGTTATCAATATGGGATCGGAACAGAAAAAAATGATGTGAAAGCATTTCAGTGGTACTTGAAATCAGTTGAAGGTGGAAATAGTATGGGACAATACAATCTAGGATTCTGTTATGAAAAAGGGATTGGAACAACAAAAGATGAAGAAAAAGCATTTCAGTGGTACTTGAAATCAGCGGAAGGGGGACATAGTTACGGCAAGAATAGAAATGAAGAGAAAGCATTTCGGTGGTACTTGAAATCAGCTGAAGGTGGAAATAGTATGGAACAATACAATCTTGGATGCTGTTATGAAAATGGGATTGGAACAACCAAAGATGAAAAAAAAGCATTTCAGTGGTACTTGAAATCAGCGGAAGGTGGAAATAGTCATGGACAATATAATCTTGGACGTTGTTATGAAAAAGGGATTCGAACAACAAAAGATCATGAGAAAGCATTTCATTGGTACTCGGAATCTGGTAAATTGCATCTTCGTTGTATGGGGTGTTGCTTATCTACTCTTGTGGGAGTTATTGTGTCCGTTTTGACAGGGGTTCTTTTATAGTAGGTACAAAACTTTATGTTTGGTTATTTATAGGAGACATCACTAATTCAGTTATTTAAAAAATGGAATCAGACCTTTCATTAACTTAAGTCCAGGGTAACTTATAACTAAGTCTCAACATTCATACCAAAATTACTTTTATTAACCCATTTCCATAGTTATACTACTCAAATCATATTTAAGACTTTATGATTGATAGTTGAAAATTTCAACTATTCATAGTTCAAAATTTCAGGAGGGTTTATTATTTATGATAATTATCACTTTATCATTTTAAACATTTTATTTATTTCTATACAATGCATAGTTTTATTCCAGGTCAGGTTAAATTTACGAGCTACAAATTATAGACTATAACATTGTAGCCTGATGAACTTTCATCCTTTTTATAATGTTTTCTCTATTGGTTATCATGTGACCTATTAGTGATGTAAAATTTTAAATTATTACTTTAACATATTATATATTTTATCTTTATTTTTATATTTATTATTTATTAGTATATTTATTTATCATTTATTTATCATTTATTTATCATTTATTTATTATTATTTATTTATTATTTATTATAAATGTATCACAAATCCTTGGTGAATAAAATGATCTATACGATCTATAGCAAAGAATTAATGAGGGCAAGAAAGTATAAATATAAATAGAAACTTCCCAAGAGTCCAAGTTTGGTTCGGTTCAAAATAGTTCAAAGTAGTTTAATATAATTCAATTAGATAAAAGGAAAAATTAATAAGTCTTGTAATGAATAATTAGTTCTAAAATAATAATTGAGGATTCACAAATATATTAAAGGAATTGATAACGGATTCTATGGTAAAATCTTTATTTTCACTAACTTTTTTTTTTTAATACCTGAATTGATGATGGATTCCATGATTTATTATTTCGTTATATTTTTAATACTTGGGATTTCGTAATAAAATTTTTATTAATAATACTTATTCAATTTATTTCTCGGAATTGATGGGTGGAATCATGAAAATAATTAGATAAGATCTTTATTTTGTTTAATTTTTACAACAAATATCAGTTATATGAAACAAACTATTTTTTTTTGCGCAAAGTATTATAGAAATTAATTTCAATTTAAAAGAATCTAAGTTGACAGCGAAGTAAAATATTGTTACAATCTTCGTGTTCGACTCGAATTTTTTAAATTTCAAAGGNAAATAGAAACTTCCCAAGAGTCCAAGTTTGGTTCGGTTCAAAATAGTTCAAAGTAGTTTAATATAATTCAATTAGATAAAAGGAAAAATTAATAAGTCTTGTAATGAATAATTAGTTCTAAAATAATAATTGAGGATTCACAAATATATTAAAGGAATTGATAACGGATTCTATGGTAAAATCTTTATTTTCACTAACTTTTTTTTTTTAATACCTGAATTGATGATGGATTCCATGATTTATTATTTCGTTATATTTTTAATACTTGGGATTTCGTAATAAAATTTTTATTAATAATACTTATTCAATTTATTTCTCGGAATTGATGGGTGGAATCATGAAAATAATTAGATAAGATCTTTATTTTGTTTAATTTTTACAACAAATATCAGTTATATGAAACAAACTATTTTTTTTTGCGCAAAGTATTATAGAAATTAATTTCAATTTAAAAGAATCTAAGTTGACAGCGAAGTAAAATATTGTTACAATCTTCGTGTTCGACTCGAATTTTTTAAATTTCAAAGGTACTAAAAATTTGCAAAATTCGTATTTTATATTTATTTTTAGAAAAAATCTATTTGTAACCACCGGTGATAGTCACCACTGGGCAAAGTTAGAATTTACTTGGGCAAAATTAAGGTTAGGGTTAGATAATTTTGCCCAGTGGTGACAAATAGATTCGCTCTTATTTTTATGTTATATTTAATTCATCCATACAATTTCACTACCTTAATTTTTTTATTATTACTTAATTCTAAATTAAGTATTTCTTCAATACCGCTCCCAGAGATATTTCCAAGCAGGATTTAAATTAGATAATCCATTTTCAATTCCTTTATTAATTAAATATTTCCTTGAAAGGAATAATTGTATATATTAATTTTTTATTAATTACTGACTTTAGTTAATTCAATTATTTAATTTAAATTTACTTTTTTGTTGTTATGAATTTAACATCTCATATTTGTTTTCATTATGTACATAATTATTATGTTATCGTTATCTCCGAGATTCAATTTCACATCTATTGAGAATAAAATTAATTAATTATATTAATTCTTCCTCTAAATAAATTCCAAGAAACATCTCATCAGTTATGATAACAGATAATGTGTAACAGATTCAGTTATTCGCCAGTCATATCTTGTCTCACATACGAAAAGCATTTTTAGAGAACAAAAGCATCTTTTTCAATATTTTAAAGAAAAAATGACTCGTGGAACATCACTTTCCAAAGATCTCCAACTTCTTGTTAATAATTCCAAGTATAGTGACACTACAATTATCTGTGCTAAATCAGTAATACTTTATGGCTGTCGTGCTATCCTTGCTGCTCGTTCGGAGATCTTCGATCGTTTATTATTCAATGGGAAGAATGAACAAGAAATCAAATTCCCGAAAATTAATTCTCAAGCGATGAAAATAATTTTAGAATTTATATATACGGGAGATTTTATCAATGGAGATTTATCTTCCGAAATTCTAATTGATGCATATTCTGCAGCTGAACATTTTCAATTACCGAAATTACAAGATCATATTATTAATAAGTTGGAGGAAATATTAAGTAATAATTCCAAAGAAAATGTTTCACCTCAGTTATTAACCAAAGCAGTTGGAGGCGTAATTCCAAACTCAGATCAACCTCTCACTGATCTATTGGCAAAGTGTGTAACGAAAATACCTCTGGAAATGATTCCATATGGAAGTTTATCATCATCAGCTTTTCAGTTTTTGCTTATGTATTGTGCAAAGAAGAAAATCTCCTTGGCAAAAAATCAATATACCATATTCAGATATGTCGCTTTACATGCAGCAAATGAAGTCGAACAGGAAGACTCGGACGATGAATTTAATGTATTTATGAAAACCGAAGCATGTTTACCATCACTTGATAAAATTTTAAAAAAAGAATATGTTACTACACCTAAAAATATTGATGACCTAAAACCATTTCGAACAAAATTAACCGAAAAATTAATCCCAATGCTAGATTATGTAAATATTAAATTAATTAGTGGTGGTATATTGGCGGAGATTATTGAACCATTAAATATTGTACCATTTAAATTAATTTTAGAAACGTACAGATACAAAGTAAAGCAAGAACCAATTATAAAATTGAAAGAAGAAGAAGAAGAAGAAGAAGAAGAAGAACAAATAGATTTTACCTGGGATATAAACGTTTGTGGTCCAAATTTAGGTGAGAGAATTAATTAATTAATTATAATTATACTGAATATTAAATACATCTTATATTAATCAATTAATTTAATCAATAACTATTTATTTAGATATTTCTGATGATGGATATACAATTGAAACCCCTAGCAATCTAAGATATAACGAACGAGTCCGAGCATCACAACCAATCATGGGTACTGGGTTATACGAATGGGATATAATAATTGAAAATCCTAGTTTATCAGATTGGGTAGGAATATGTGGTGAAGGTGAAGTAACAAATTTTAATTGTACAGATTATAATTCAAAAGCTTGGATATTGGGTACAACTGGAATGGTTAGTAATAATAGACAATCAATAAATTATGGAAGTCCACCATTTCAAAAAGGAACTAAGATTAGAATACACTTGGATATGGGAGGAAGTGAAAGAAAAGTGGCATTTTCAATAGATGATGTAAAGTATCCGGTAGTGTTGCATTGGAAAAATATACCAGCAAAAGTATATCCATTAGTTTCGTTGAGATATCCCGGGAAAATTAGAATTCAAAAGAAAATTGAATAAAAAAAAAAACAATTATATTTACCCATTTTTTCTTTTGTATATTATTTATATTTATTTTTTTTTTTGTTATTCATTCATTTTTTTTTATTAAAGACTTGGGAAAAATTGAAATTTATAATTTTGAGAATTTAATGAATTTAATTATTATTTTTTTGATTTATGATTTATTTATTTTTAAATAAAAAATGGGTTTATTTTATACGAAAAAACGAACATCGAGATGGAAAAACAGGTTCGTGAAGAAATGGAAAGTGCAATGGAAAAAAATTAATAAAAAAAATATATAAAGATTGGCACGATTTAAGTTATTATTTAATCTTTCCTCTCTGATCTAACCGATCAAATAGAGAATACATGTGATATTTCCNTAAGATTAGAATACACTTGGATATGGGAGGAAGTGAAAGAAAAGTGGCATTTTCAATAGATGATGTAAAGTATCCGGTAGTGTTGCATTGGAAAAATATACCAGCAAAAGTATATCCATTAGTTTCGTTGAGATATCCCGGGAAAATTAGAATTCAAAAGAAAATTGAATAAAAAAAAAAACAATTATATTTACCCATTTTTTCTTTTGTATATTATTTATATTTATTTTTTTTTTTGTTATTCATTCATTTTTTTTTATTAAAGACTTGGGAAAAATTGAAATTTATAATTTTGAGAATTTAATGAATTTAATTATTATTTTTTTGATTTATGATTTATTTATTTTTAAATAAAAAATGGGTTTATTTTATACGAAAAAACGAACATCGAGATGGAAAAACAGGTTCGTGAAGAAATGGAAAGTGCAATGGAAAAAAATTAATAAAAAAAATATATAAAGATTGGCACGATTTAAGTTATTATTTAATCTTTCCTCTCTGATCTAACCGATCAAATAGAGAATACATGTGATATTTCCCTCAAATATTTCCAGGAACTCAATACATAACTTTATTTATCCAAATAATTTATGATATAAATAAAATAATATAATAATAAAATAATAATAAATAATAAATAATAAAATAATAAATAATAATAAATAATAAATAATAAATAATAAATAATAAATAATAAATAATAAATAATAAATAATAAATAATAAATAATAAATAATAAATAATAAAAAATAAAAAATAAAAAATAAATGTAATAATACAATAAAAATTATAATAAAATAATAAAACCATAATAAAAATACATAAAAATAAAAATAATAAATGTAATGAATATAAATTTAATCAATATTTAAACAAGATTTCTCTAAAATTTCATATTTTAAATTTTTAAGATTATCCACACAATTGATTATTAAACTTTGTGCATGACTACATCTACTTCCACCAGTATAATTTGGATGATAATAATGTTTATGATAACTACTTTGAATATTTAAAGTATAATTGGGCATCACGATTTCTAAATAATTTTTAATTTCCATTGAAAATAATTCTAATATTTTATATCCACTACTTTCATATTGTTTCAATCTTTCATGAATCTTCTCAATGAATGGAGATACGTACATCATTTTATCCGTGGGTAAAGTTTCATGATGAAGAGGAGTTGCATAAAATGTAATATTAATGGTCTCATGAAAATTCCAACTGGTTTCTATTATTGAAAATTTGATCGCTTGTACGAATCTATCCACAATTTCCGAATATTGAGAAATTGTAGGTAAAGATGAATTGATGGTTGGTAAAGGTAAAGGTAAAGGAATTTGAAAGAAATCCATTTCATCTAAAAGTTCTTGATGAGTTATAATTGAATTATCATTAGGAAAAATTATCTTCCCCGTACGATAATATTGCATTATATATCGAAAGACTTGAGAATCTCGATCAAAGAAATATTCATTATTATTTGTAGGTTGAAGTAATTTATTGTTTCTTTCATGAAACATTGTACCAAGGAGAGTATCCGGATAAGTTTTGAGCGTCGAACTAAACGTTTCATACTATGATAATATTATGACAATATTATTAAGATAATATTATGATGATATTATTAAGATATATATTTTGTTATATTAATATATATTAATATATATTTTGTCATGTTAAATATATATTTTGTCATATTAAATATATTATGGTTGAAAAAATTAAGTTAAAATTAAAATTTAAAAAATCAATTATATTATATTAATTATATTAATTATATTAATTATATTAATTAATTTCATACCTTGATACCTCCAACATTCAGAATTATTCTTTCATCATGAATTTGCTTATCATTCATTTCATTCATTATTATTATTATTTTTTTTTTTGAATGAAATCAAATCTTGAGCAGTATTTATATTTAACAAACATTTAATGCACACCAATCACAGAATGAGATCATTTATCTACAGTACATCGATTCTTATTTTTCTGAATTATGAATTACTTTAAATAGCATCGTCTTGATCATCTTGTGAAACGTTATTTACAGTAATCTTTCTTATCCATGAATCGATTGAATCCAAATAATAATTAATCCAGAAATATAATTGAATTCTGGATTAACCTAATTCATCTGATGTGAACATGATTTGTATCATCCTAACCAAATCTAATCCCTACCCCATATCATTTTCATCTGCATCGGAAATTTAACCATATTGATCGTCACTGTGTTCGGGAATAGAAAAGGCGACAATGACAATGTACAATTTATTTTTAGTTTTAAACTCGTCAAACCTTTAATCAAGTATTTTGGTTTAAACTCGTCAAACCTTTAATAAAGTAAATTCATCAAACCTTTAATTAATATTTTAATATCTATTTTTCTGGATGATTTTGTCAGCATTTTGTCTTAAAAACCTCAACCCCTCACTGATTTATTCCATATAATACTTGTGGTGGGATCGGACAAAATAATCCAGAATTCAGTGAGAGCATACATATTATACATATTCGCAGTTATAAATAAATAACAAGTAATTTTTGATCTCATAATGTATATAATAATTATAATAATTTAAATTTTGACGATCATAGTAAGAGACAATCACTTATTTATTAGTAATGATTTATGCTTAAATTTTAATTTTTAGCCAAATTTATCTTGCGATGTAATAAAAAGCATTTAATGTACAAAAGACATATAATGCAAATATTTGCTTTGATTTTACTATCAACATATCTTCCCTGCAACCCAAAGGTATAATATTTTATAGTTTTATAGCATAAATACTAAAAAAAAAAGATTGACAAAAAAAAAGAATAATCCCAAAATAGGATGATTCTTGTTTTGACATCGTGTAACAAAGTTCGAATGCCATAAAACAATAATTCATACGTTTTTATCAATTAAAAAAGTTCCTTTTTTTTATGGTTTTTTATGTTTTTATATCTAGTCGAAGGAAAAACAACCAATACTGACTAACACTATATATTGCATATATTATATAATTCCTTGAGTTCAACCTGAATCAGAAGATCAAAAAATGAGTCGTGGATTATCACTTTCCATAGATCTCCAGCTTCTTTTCAATAATCCCAAGTATAGTGATGTTACAATTATCTGTGCCAAATCAGTGAAACTTCACTGTTATCGTGCTATCCTTGCTGCTCGTTCGGAGGTCTTTGATCGTTTATTATTCAATGGAATGAAAGAATCATTTGAACAAGAAATCAAATTTCCGGAAATTAATGCTCAAGCGATGAAAATAATTTTAGAATTTTTATATACGGGAGATTTTTCTAATGAAGATTTATCTTTGAAATTTTTAGTTGATGCATATTTTGCTGCTGATTTTTTTCAACTACTAAATTTACAAGATCATATTATTAATAAGTTGGAGGAAATATTAAGTAATAACTCCGAGAACTCCGAGGAAGATATCTTACCTGAATTATTAACTAAAGCGGTCAGAGACGAAATCCCAAATTCAGATCCTCTCGCTGATCTATTGGTAAAGTATATAACGAAAATACCTCTGGAAACGATTCCATATGGAAGTTTATCATCACCAGCTTTTCAGTTTTTGCTTATATATTGTGCAAAGGAGAAAATATCCCTGGCAAATAATCAATATACCATATTCAGGTATATTGCTTTACATGCAGCAAATGAAGTCGAACAGGAAGACTCGGACGATGAATTTAATGTATTTATGAAAACCGAAGCATGTTTACCATCACTTGATAAATTTTTAAAAAAAGAACATGTTATTACACCTAAAAATATTAATGACCTAACATCGTTTCGAACAAAATTATCCGAAAAATTAACCCCCATGTTAGATTATGTAAATATTAAATTAATTAATGGTGGTATATTGGTGGAGATTATCGAACCATTAGAAATTGTACCAACTGACCTAATTATAGAAGCATACAGATACAAAGTAAAACAAGAAATGACCATAAGGGAAATAGATGATTTTACTTGGGATATAAACGTTTGTGGTCCAAATTTAGGTGAGAAAATTAATTATTTCTAAAGTTAAATATATATAAATTAATTATTTATAAAGTTAAATATTTTTTAAATATATATATTAAATATTTTGTTATTCATTTATTTTATTTATCCATTAAATTCTTATTTTATAGATATTTCTAATGATGGATATACAGTTGAAACCCCTAACGGTCTTATCTCTAATGAGCGAGTTCGAGCATCACAACCAATCATGAATATTGGATTATATGAATGGGATATAATCATCGAAAATCCTAGTTTATCAGATTGGGTAGGAATATGTGGTGAAGGTGAAGTAACAAATTTTAATAGCACTGATTATTATTCAGAGGTGTGGATTTTAGGATCTGCCGGACAAGTTAGTAATAATGGGTTATTAATAGATTATGGTAGTCCACCATTTTGGGAGGGTACAAAAGTAAGAGTACACTTGAATATGGGAAAAAGAGAAAGAAAAGTGGCATTTTCAATAAATGGTGTAAAGTATCCAGTGGTGATGCATTGGGATAATATACCGGCAAAAGTTTATCCATTAGTTTCGTTGAAATATCCTGGAAAATTTAAAATTCAAATTCTAAAAAAGGATTCAGATGGGCTTATTTGATAACCATAGACAAGAATTATATAATATTTTTTATAATTTAGTTATAATATTTTTTATAATATTTTTATAATTTATTTATAATTTATTTATAATGTTATTTATAATATTATTTATAATGTTTATTTATTCTTTTTCTTTATATTTCCTATAAGAGATATAATTTGATTTATCGCAGATTTCGAATTTCAAGAATATTTTAATTTTATTTGTGTAATAATTGATTTTAAATATAATTATTTATAATTTTTTCCGACAAGAATTTCCATTTTTTTTCTTTTGTGGCGCTGCAGAAATAATGCTGAAAAATGATGATAAAATAAAATAATAAAAAAAAAGAGATCAAACGAAAAAAAATAATAGACATTGCCATAATTGGAACACTCTATGTATTTACTCTAATATATACACCTAATACTATTTGTTTGAACTCTATTTTAAAACTAACTAAAACAGACGAAATATTTAATCAGCTTCAATTGGTTTAATAAACTTTAACTATTCTCAAAATGGAAATGAAATTCAATATATACAGGTTCAACAAGTTAAATTATTAGATGTAATAATTTTTAAACAAACGCGTAAAGAAATCACTTGATTCTTTTGTTTTATAAAAATCGCGTGATAGGTGAATTTGATTTTTTTAAAAGAAAAAAAAATAATGTTAAAAATTTTACTCATTGTAATTTCTGTCTTGATAAAAAAAAATCCCCACACATAACCGGTGATATCCGTAATAAATACCTCATAATATTCATTATATTCCAACCAGCTAAAGTTTATCCATTAGTTTCGTTGAGATATCCTGGAAATTTAAAATTCAGAAAAAGGATTAAATCATGCACATTTCTTTTTTTTTTTGGATGGTTGCATTTGATATAATATTTTATAATATTATTTATAGTATTTTAATATTATTTATAGTATTTTAATATTATTTATATTATTATTTATAATATTATTTATAATATTTTATAATATTATTTATAATATTTTATAATATTATAATATTTTATAATATTATTTATAATATTTATAATATTTTATAATATTATTTATAATATTTTATAATATTATTTATAATATTTTATAATATTATTTATAATATTTTATAATATTATTTATAATATTTTATAATATTATTTATAATATTTTATAATATCATTTATAATATTATTCATCATGCTTATTTCCATATAATTTGACTAATCGTAGATAAATTTTCGAATTTCGAGAGTATTTTAAAATTCATTTGAGTTTTTAAATAATATTCGTAATTTTTCCCGATAAGAATATTCTGTTGTGGCGTATGCTGAAAATAAAGTAATAAAAAAAAAGAT
Source organism: Diversispora epigaea (assembly GCA_003547095.1). Taxonomy (NCBI): domain Eukaryota; kingdom Fungi; phylum Glomeromycota; class Glomeromycetes; order Diversisporales; family Diversisporaceae; genus Diversispora; species Diversispora epigaea. The sequence continues at coordinate 126,930 of PQFF01000344.1, forward strand.
AAAACAAAAAAAAAACAATAGACATTACCATAATTAGAACATTTCATGTATATGTTATACTCTCCGATCCTATTTGTTTGAACTCTATTTTAAAAACTAACTAAAAACAGACGAATATTAATCAGCCTCAATTGGTTTAATAATATTTAATAATATTTAATTATTCTCAAAATGGAAATAAAATTCTCACAATAATTTTCAAACAAACGCGTAAATTAATCACTTGATTCTTTTGTTATGAAAATCGCGAAATCGGTGAATTATATTTCATTTTTTTTTAAAGAAAATAAAGTTAAAAATTTTACTCAAATTGATTTTTTTCTTGATTAAAAAAAATTTCCGCGTATAAGCGGTGGCGGTGATATCCGCGATAATACGATCTGATTCCTTATCATATTTATATTTATCATATTATATTCCAATAAATAAACATAAATGTTGTGCCTATGTCAGCTGAGGCACCCCAGTGTAAATCTTGTAAATCTTCATTTTTGCATCAATTATATGAAGAGGATTTACTAAAGCCCTCCAAATGACAAGAAGTTAAAGTTAAGTATAAGTTGGGATTGGGATTGGTTTTGTCTAGGGTGATAAACACTTGGGATGACCTTTAATTATATCACCTAAAATAACATCTGAAATCTAGATTATAAATAAATAATGCGCTAGATTATGTAATTATAATTCTAAATGTACATTCTAATTCTACATAGATTTATACATAACTATAATTAATAAAATCATTATTACAATAGAAATTAAATTCAATTGGGTTTTGATATCTTTCATATTTTATATACATAATTTTTTCCTATTGGCTATAAAAATTTCCGACCCATGAGTTCTAAAAAAAGTTCTAAAGAGATTTTTTCCAAGATTTCTCCATCTTTGTTTCGACTTTGTGATAGGTCTTAAATTCTTTTTTATGTTAATATACCCATAGTCGTGTATCTAAAATATTGTTGATCGATTATACCAATATGGGTTTCGTGACGCGAACAAAATATTCCGCTAAAATCTGCTTTAATTTTTATTCGCAGATGATCACTCAAACCAGATCCTGGAATTCATTCGTCATACAATATATAATATAAAATATATCAGTTGATTATTCGAAAATGTTATTATTTTATTATTATTATTATTTTTTGTAGGATTTTTTTCCGCAAATTCTGTGTCTGAAACTCATAATGAAAAATTAATTATAAATAATCTCCCATTCCTAATTCTTTCATTCAATTCTGCCTCCATTTATTCAATCATAAAACTCCTAAATTCCGAAATCACGAAAAAATTTTTAATAATGCCTAAAGAAAGAAAGAATACTACCAGTGCTTGTGAATACTGCAAAAGCATTAGGCAAAGATGTAACAACTCAAATGACAATACACCTTGTGAAAGGTGTATAAGTTTAAACAAACTTGAATGCGTATATCTTCCTTCTAAAAAACGTGGTCCTCGTTTAAAAAATAAAAAAGAATCAATTAACAACAATAATCTTGGTGAGTTAAACTTTTAAATAATAATAATTAATATTATTTATTTATTCATTAATTATTTAATATGAAATAGATTCTTTACCAAAAAATGATGTTTCTACCATTTCGAAAAAATCGAAAACTGATAACAAAATTGAAGAAATGGATCTTCATGAAAATGAAATTTCTTATTTGTCAAATAAATATGGCTTACATGAAAATGCGGTTAAAAGTCTCATAGAAACCTATCCCGAAGAATCTTTTGATAATTTGATGACAATTTTATCAGCCACCTCTGATATAGCGTACTCTGAAAAAGACCAATTTGCATCACTATATGCTAAAAAAAAATTCTAATTTACAGTATTTTATAAATGAAATTATTACTAAGATATGTATAACTAAGATATAGGCTTCAACATTCTAAACTTTTTAAGATTTAATTCAATAGATAGAAAATATAATTAATTATTATAGGAATTTTAGAAATATTTAGTTTAATGTTTTTTATTACATAAATTAATTACTAATAATATATTAATATATTGCATAAATTTATTTTACTACATTCATTATTATTATTATTATTATTTATTTATTTTTTTAAAAAAAAGAGGAAGGAAGTGGAAGAATTCTATCGGTGAATTTTTCCTTTTATTATTGCAATAAATCTAATAAATATAAATTTGTATTATTTGTATTATTATTTATCGGAATACAAAACCTAGATAAGCAAGAGATAACTTTTATTAAATATTAATAATCAATAATGCCAATGACACAATCAAAGTGATCAGTAATGCTAATAATGCATAATGCAAAAAAAAATTGTTAAAGCACGTGTGGATCACAACATACAATTCAAAAAATTGTAATATTATAATATACACAATTCTACAATTTTATTTTTATTGACTATAAAAATTTTCCGAAAATTTAATGTTTTTCTAGATGTTCTAAAGATCTTTCCACCCCGCCTTTTATTACACAACACAAACAATGAAATTCGGCTTCCAATAGACTATAAAAATTTTAATGTTTCTAGTTCTAGAAAAATGTTCTTCTTTCCAAGATTTCTTCCTTGTTTTGGTTTAAATTCCTTTTTTTTTTCCTAAAACATGAGTGTCGTGAAATTAGTTTATTGCTATTTTGGATTTTTTATTATGATTATTTTTTTTTACCGTCTTTTTTTTTTGTCCGCAAATTTTTTGTGTCCAAACTCATTATGAAAAATAATCTCATTTCATTTATTAATTCACTAAAACTCCTAAATTGTGAAATTCCGAAAAAAAAATTCTAATAATGTCCGAAGAAAGAAAGAATACTTTCGTTGCTTGTATAAACTGTAAGAATATTAAGAAAAGGTGCAACAACTCAAATGACAATAAAACACCTTGTGAAAGGTGTTTAATTTTAAATAATCTCAAATGCATATATCCTACTCATGAGAAACGTGGTAGAAAAAAGAAAAACGAATCAATTAATAACAATAATCTTGGTAAGTTATACTTTTAGTTAATATTATTTGTTTAATTAAATCACCTCATTAATTATTTATATAAAATAGATTTTTTATCAAAAAATGATATTTCTACCATTTCGAAAAAATTGAAAACTGATATCAATCAAACCAAAATTGAAGAAACGGATCTTCGAGAAATTGAAGAAAAAGATATTTCGGAAAATTTGAAAACTGATACCAATCGAACCGAAATTGAAGAAACAGATCTTCGAGAAATTAAGGAAATTGATAAAAACGAAATTTCTTATTTGTCAGATAAATATGACTTACATGAAAATGCAGTTAAAAGTCTCATGGAAACCTATCCCGATAAATCTTTGATGACAATCTTATCAGCTACCTCTGATAAACCATATTCTGATGAAGACCGATTTGCATTATTATATGCTAATATTTAATAGAAGAAATTATTACTAATATAGATTCGACATTTTTTTTTAGCTTAGTATTTTTTATTAATATAAAACTACCAATAATTTAATGTAACTAATAATACATATTAATATATGTATATACATGTATAGTGTAAATTTACTTTCTACATTCGTTTATTATTATTATTATTATTATTTTTTTTAAAAAAAAGAAAGGGACTAGGGAAGAATTTTATCGATAAATCACAAATAAATAAATTCGTGTAACTTTATGAAAATATTATTTTCTTAGTAGATTCTTGCATTTATATAATTTATATATAAAATCAGCTATAACTTTTCTCAACTAATAAACTACAATTAAACAAAATTACATTATTATATCAATTTTTATTATTTTCACTTGGTAATCACGTATCACTTGAAGGTGAGGAAAAAATTTTTTATTTTATTTATTGTGTATATCGGATTGACCAACAATCTGTTACACAAATATTAATGAACACCACAATCTACTAAATGAAGTTCTTAAATAAAAACAAGGAAAATAACTATATTTAGCTTTCGAGAAAAGAAACAGAATAAGTTGTAGTAGATTCGAAATGCATATTGAGTATATATTTAAATATTTAAACGGAAGTAAAGCTTTTATTTACATAATAACATATTATATAAAATTACAAATATATGTAAAATTTTACGCTGAACCTTTTTACTTAGAGATTGAAAGGTAGTTGACATAATAAAATTTCGAGTTGTTAACGATTTTATTATTCTTTACTTTTTATAAGTCTCCAAAGATCTTGATCAAACAATGATTCAAAAAGGCACGTTGTTAACTTTATATGGCATACATATGCACGATGAAAATCCGAATTATGATGATTTTGATTTGATTATTTTTTTTAATGAAAAATCCGGATTATGAAAAATCCGAATTATGATGATTTTTATTTAATAAACAAATATTTGTCACACATATTTTTCCGACTAAAATTTACATATAAAAAGATCAAACTTTTTTCTGATTTTTTTTCTTTTTTAAACTAATTATACCTTTTAACCTTCATTTAATACGTTATTATATTCACATTAAATATGCATAAAGTAAAAAAAGAAAGAGTGAATGTTACCGTTGCTTGTAATAAATGCAAAATTGCTCGAAAAAAGTGTTCTGATAACCACAACTCATCTTGCGAAAGATGTGTTAAAAAAGGGTTAAAATGTGAATACGCTCATCCTGTCAAAAAACGTGGTCCACGCCAAATACATTCAAATGAGTTAAATGAAATAAATGAATTGGATGAGGACGATGATAAAATTGGTATTTAAGTTTGATGATTGTCGTATTGTATGCAAATCATTTATTAATTTATTAATTATTATTAATTAATTTATTAATTATTATTAATTTATTAATTTAAAATGATAGACAATAACATTTTGAGAGATGATGATGTTTCCAATCTTTCAAGAAAATATGGTTTGCATCCAAATGCTGTCAAGGACCTTAAAGAAACATATCCGAATAAGCCTTTTGACTTAATAATGACGGTTTTAACTGCCACCACCAATAAAAAATGTTTTAATGAAGATAATCATATTTGTCATGAAGGATGCATTATTGTACCAGCAGATTAAATTACTCTAAATTTTTTATTGTAAATAATTGATAATTTAATAATATAATGTAATTTTTTTTAATCGTAGATAACAATACAATGTAATTTTTTTAAGATTATTTTTATATAAGCAAAATAGATTAAATTCACGCACAGCAACATTCTTCGGCTTTTCCCAAAAATTCCCTTGATTCTAATTTTTAATTTTTAATTTTTTATATTTTTATAGATTTTATTTTATTTTATATTTTTTAGTTTTTTTTATTTATTTATTAGCATTGTTAGCATTATTACATTATTTAGCATTGTTAGCATTATTACATTATTTAGCATTGTTAGCATTATTACATTATTAACATAAACATTATTAGCACGTTTCATTTTGATAGTGTCATGGAATTGACATTTTGATAGTGTCATTGTAATACTTATGCATTATTGGTAATAATATTTAATAAAAGTTATTATCTACTACTTATCTACTTTTGTATCACCATTGTATTATTAGATTATTTTTGTTTTCCAAATGCGGACACAAATCTTTATTTATTTGTTATTTTTTAAATTTATAATTTATAATTTATATTAATTAATTTTATGTTAATAATAATATTAAAGTAAATAATTTCTTCTATAAAATATCAATATTTTTTAGAACATAATAATAAAATTGTCATCAATTTTTTTTGGAGGGATAGAGAAAGTTATATTTATTTGATAAATAAGAAATTTCTCTCGATCTACATATATCTTTTGATTGATTTAAATCATCTCAAAGTTACCAAGATAATTGTTAATATAAAAATTTTTCGACATGTCATAATAAAATAGACAAATGACAAATTGCCATATCTGTGATAGTATTGTCAAGGTAGGACAAAATATTTTTTTAAAACGTAAATAACACAAAATTTTACACCACATTCGCATGATTTTTTGGGATATAACCTGTCTGCTTTGCCCACGCAGATCGACAATTATTATTTTGTTAGCCGTCATTTTTTCCGTTTCTGCGTGGGATAGTAGTGGTTAGGTAATATCCTGTCTCGTGGTCAAAAGCAGACAGGTTATATCCTAAAAATTCCATGCGAATGTACTGAAATTTTATTAAAGAAACCTATTTTGAGTCATTAATTAAAGCTGTTTACAATTGATTTTTACATATATTTGTAAGGTTTTGATATATCTTAATAAGCTCATTAATGGTAGGGACAGCGCGGACGAAAACATTGGAAAGACATGCAAAATAAACAATACTGCCTGTGATACCTCAACTAATCAAATTTATGATTCAAGTTAAATAATCTATAAAATGTTTCTTGAAAATAAAATAGGAATAACTCTGATGATGACGTAATATTTCTTAACATATCTATTTTTCGCTATAAAATTTACAAATTAAAAGAGCCAACTTTTTTCTGATTTGTTTTTTTTTAAAACTAATTATATATCTTTTAACATTCATACATCATTATATTCACATTAAAATAATAAATCCTTTATTTAATAATATTTCAAGTGATGAAGATGGTTCTCCTTAAAAAAATATAATTTATATCAAAGAATTAAACCTTTTGATTTGATAATGACAGTTCTAACTGTCACTATAAAAAAAAAATGTCCTAATGAAGTTAATAATATCTGTCATTAAGGATGCATTATTGCACTGACAAATTAAATTTTTTTTATTGTAAATAATTGATAATATAATAATATAATGTAATTTTTTTTAATTGTAGAATGAAATTGTTTATTTTTAGAGAAAACTTAAACTACAGTCAGGGGATATTCCAAATATATCATGTAGATCACTTCCTTTTATAATAAACATTTTGCAGATCAGAATATTCTAGATTTACAACAAATCGAAAAATGATTGGATAAAATTTAAAATAGTATTTTTATTTTATTTTATTTATTTTAAAAACCGTAATACATATTGAATTTTTTTTTATTTTTTTTTACAATTTCAAACACCTAAATAAAAAAAATTATTTTAATCAATCTTCATTAATAATTTCATTACCCGAATTAAATGTATGCTTTATCTCTTGTAATATGCATAACAATTCGCTTCGCTTTTTTGACTTCAGTCCAGAATATTTCTTTTGAGCATTTTTACCAAGCTGTTCAAGAAGAGTTTCTATTCTTAGCAAAATTTCAGACTTAGTCATATTTTCTTCACTTTCCTGAGCCTTCGCTTCTTGTTTTGTAATTGGTATTGACCTAAATAAAG
>PQFF01000344.1:134369-151867 GCA_003547095.1 Diversispora epigaea
AGAATCGTGTTTATTAATAAATACTTCGGTAATAAATTTTTGTCGGGCCTGTTTTGCTAAATCTGTAAAATTTTTTAAATTTTCATTTAATTCATATTCTTCTAGACTCTGATTCACAAATTCAAGACTTCGTAAATAGGTTCGAAATCTTTGGCATTCCATGGATGATTCCGGCCGAGTTCTTGGTCCGATAGTTTGATAATCATTATATCCGATTATTTTGAATAAGTTGTTTCTAAGCTAAATTTTTTTATAAATTAAAGTTAATAATATATTTATTTATTTTACTAATTAATTTAATTGAAATAAAGGTATTACCTCAAGAAACTTTTTACAATTACGTGCAGCGATTTTCCAGTGGTGATATTGCGGAACAGGAGGTATTAAAGTTTTTAAGGTCTTGTTCACCTCCTCTAAAATTGCATCTAATCCTTGATGCTGTTCATAAATTCCCGACCTAGAAATGACACNTTTCCGATAATTAATTATCGCTTGAAGATAAATAAAAGTCTATTATAATAAATATAAAATAAAATTAATATTAATAAAAAAAATAAAAAAAGTCCAATAGTGACCTGTTCATATTTTATCTGATAAAGCGATTCTTGCTGTTTTTTAACCCATGCAAGATATCCTTCTACCGATAAGTCAGAATGGTTTTTTACGTACGGTGTTACCGTAGTAATATTGTAGTGGATGTATCTTAATTATTATTATATATTATTGGCTTATATTATTTATTATTTTGTTATTATATTTATTTATATTTAGTTAGTATTTATTTATTTATTTATTTATATTTCTTATCTGTAATACGAAAGACAAATTGATTTACAAATATGTAGTTGTGTAGTGTAACTGTGTCCTGTAATAGATTTACCATAGATAGTAGTAAATTAATATGTAGATCATGTATTACGAGGACCCAAAGGACCCAAAGGACCTAAAGAACCCAAAGGACCTAAAAATTAGTTATATAAAGGATGGATTTTGGCCTGAGGCAAAGGCAGTCAGTTTATAGTCAGATTTAGAATTCGTTAGTTTAGGATTCTATCCTTTAATTAGGAAGCCTTTTGTAACTAATTTATTTGTAAATTAGTTTCTTTTGTCTTTGCAATTACCATTAATAAAGGTTATTATTACCTTGAAATTATCAGTATTATTGTTTATTAATAATAACCAAACCCTTTGTATTGAATCGTCTACTTTATCATTTGGAGTGCTGTCTCGTGATATTAGTAGTTAACACTAATCAATACACTTATTAACAGTAGTTATTTAGCTTCTAGAACCTACCTATTAGTAGTAGTGGTATCTATTTTGACTAATAGTTTCCTTGAATAATATCTTTAATATTATTTCAAGAGTTCCTGTTCATCCCACGTGTTTATTAAGAAGGATAAACCTCCGTCGGTAACAACGGCCATATAAGTTCCATAGAAATTGACTGACGATATATATTGCAAATAGAATCCCAAGATTTATGGTGGTCTGCACATTTCTTGAAATAAGAAAGCTGATTATCTGTCCGATAACCTTGGCACGTTGCAAATCGTTTTATATCTATTTCTCTAATATAATATTAAGTAAATAAAAATAATAGTGAACAAAATTTACAAATTATAACTCGCCAGTTTAACTCCACAAATGCTCAAAGCATATTCATTTCTTCGTGGAGTTGTCCTGGTATAAGTACTAGCCAAGGAAACTTTTCTTTTAATTTTATACTATGATGATATGGGACACCATCACAGGCTACTACCATCCACTTACGAATTCCATCTCTAATACCTGTTATTTTTCTATATGTAAAAGAACCTTTTCAACATTTGAAATAGAATTGGGATTAATATCGATCGGATCGGGAACATAAATCTCGGGAATGTTAACTCTTTGGTCGACAACTTGTTGTTGAGTAATACTGATCCTGGGAATACATGGAGCGCTCGATTTATCATCAAAACTATATGGTTTAAAAATTAAAGTATTATTAGTTGTATTCTGTATAACTTCAGTTATTTTCTCTTTTTGTATTTCGGTCAACGTTGGTAATCGCGTTTTACATTTCGGACATATCTTTTTTCGATTTTCAATATTTTGTTGATGGCATTTAGGACATTGTTTTATATTGGTGATATTAATCCCTGTAGATGATATAAGAGAATCAATTGTATTAGTGGAAGATAATTTTTCTTCAGATAATAAATTAAGAATATCAGAAAGGTAATTATATAATTCTTTATCAATGACTTCCTGCATTTGGGGGTTGACATCAAAAAGCTCTTCATGCTGTAACTTGTTAAGAGAGGAATACACCCAAGGTGAATCAGTATGTTGAATCCTATTGTATAATTCCATATTAAAAGCAACAAAACTAGTAACGATATGGTAAACTACTGTATTATAGCCTCGGTCGAGATAATTTTTTTGTCCTCTTTGTTCATTATCAAATGCAAGAAATAAAAACCCTTCGGGTAATGGTTCTTCTTGCTTTGATAATTCTTCCAACCATTTTTGAAATCGATAGTAACTTCCCGAACTTGTAATATGATTATCGATATTGATAATCATCTTTGATCGTGCAATTGAATATTTAATAGCTGAGAGGGCAAGTTGAATTTCTGAAACATATTTTCCGTGTCTTGCTCCATATATCGAATCAACTGCAACCATAGTTTTAAAAAGTTTTTCTTGACCTAAAGTTTTAGTACCCTGAGTATTCTGAATCAAAGTTTCAATAAATGCAACAACAACCTTGTTATGTCTATTGAGCCATTCATGAGGACTATACATTACAAGATTCTCCATAGAGAACCTAGTACTATCTCGAATCAATGATTCCAAATTATCAAATAATGATACACGTTCCATGTTTGCTATTTCAACAATCGCTTCGATACGTTTTTGTTGATCAGCAAATCTTGAATTCCACTGTCTAATAAGAACCTCATTGTTCTTACATTGTTCATCATATAAACTTTGTATCTTAATCATATTGTCCTGGGCTCGCTGTAACTGTTTCTTTAATTCTACTATTTCATTTTTTTGATCTTTTATATAATTTTGCATTCGTGTAATTTGATTGTTAAGGTCTGCTATTGTTTGTGATTTTTGCTGACTTTCTAATTGTGTAAATTTTAAATGTTTTTTGGTTTCATCAAGATCAGCAATTGAATCAATATAATTAGTTGGATTATCCTCAAACCGGAGTCTTTTATTTTCTTGAACGGAACCTACAAGATGCTGATAAAACTGATTAGTAGCAATGGCTTGATTATAGTGCCTTTCACAAATTGAATAAACATTTAAAGAAAAATGACGGTTGGCAAGTTCAGGAAGATAAGTATGATATTGTAAAAGCCTCTTAGCTGTATCTTCATTACTAGCATGTCTCCATTTTTGTGATTCTTTAATTTCACAAGGTTTTAATCCAATTTCGTCATATTTTTCAACTAGATCCGCAAAAATACATCGAAGGTCTCTTGCTTTAGGTCTCAGGTAAGCAGACACTAAAATAAATAATTATTTGTTTAGTTAATAAATCGTGTTCTTTTATTTACTCTAATTAACAACGTGTAAAGTGAACAATTATTTTAGGCTCTCATTTACTTTAATAAATAAACTTAATTGTGAGGGATTATTTGTGATTATGAAAACTAGACGTCTTATTCTATCCGTTTTAAAAGTTTCTTATATTGAACAAGTATTGTAAAAATCTTTTCGAAACGTATGTATGTATAAGCCAATCAAATTTTAGAAATCCGCAATGGAATATTCTAGAACTCGCTTCTTTATTTGGAATATCCCCTGACTGAACTAGACCCCAAGGTTCAGGTATTTTATCCTGAACCCCGGGGGTTTAGATTATTAGATCTGGTCACTTTCCTAATTTAGAAATACCAAAGTTTGTAAATAAATAATTATTTTTTTTTGTTTATTTATATTATTTTCATTTTCTTAAAAAATCATTTCTTATAATCAGATTATAGAGTTAACATGGACGATGCAAACAAAAAAAATAATATTTTTATTCTTTAAGTAATAAATTGTGAGTTCATGAGCTTAAGATGGACAAAATATAAGATTATATATTAAAATAAAAATATTGTAAATACTTCGAGGCTCAGAAGTAATATTAAATTTATTTTATTATTTTTTTGAGTATTTAAACACTATTGTTTCCAGTCACTTTATAACTAGTTTTATTATTCAATTGAATATATCAGGTGATGCAGTATTGTTTTATAGATCTAGATTAAGAGAGAAGGTAATTTCACAGTTCAAAAGAAGTTTTCAAAGATAAAGGTAGATAGTACTTCGTTTATTAAGTTTATTTTATTGTTTCTTTAGATATTTAGAATATTAATTATTATTTTTTAATTATTTTTAGAGCTAAGTTTATTATTTAATTAAATCTATCGGGTGATGCTGTTACCGGATAAAACTACCATAGCAAAAATATATTAAAACATATAACCATTATATTATTTAACCCTATATTTTATTATTATTTAGCAAATGAAAATATAAATAGCGACATAGTGAGTTTATTAATAACAAATAGTAATAATTAATAGTGGAAATAATATAATTATATTATTTTCACTTAGATTAGGTTATTTACACTTCATAATGACGTGGGATTTATGTTTGCCTCATCATTCGAATGACAAGCGATTTGTATTTGCCTCGTCACTCGAACTATCATATATCAAATTGGTAACCTGGTTGATTTTCGTTGTCGAACTACATGTTATATATTAAATATCGGATTGGTGATCCCGACTGATTTAAAATCTAAGGTGCTTTCCGAGTTAGATTATGGCAAGACGGTGCGATTAGGTTATTCACATTACATAATAATGTGAAATTTATATTTGCCTCGTCATTCGAATGACGAGTGATTTGTGTTTGCTTCATGCTCTCTGAGTTAGGTTATGACGGGGATGTTCGTTTCAGATTATTCCCGGTTGATGGGTGGCCTGACGACAGAAGTTGGCCATTGTCATCATTCGAGTTAGTGGTGTGGGTGATTTCTATCGTCAAATCATATATGACATTTGTGTATCAAGTTGATTTTAAAACTAAGGAGGGCGCCGAGCTAGATTATGGTGGGGTGTTTGATTCAGGTCATTCCCAGTTGGTGGGTGGTCTGACGACAAAAATTAGCCACCATCGTCACACTACTTATTTGTTAATTTTTTATATTGGATCATTGTTTTCAATCAGTTTCTTTAGAAGGGAGTGATGAGCTAGATTATGACGATGGGTATGTGCCCTTCTATATTGCATACACGTTGACAGATATATTACAAATACGTTATTAGCTAAATTACATATATGCCATCTGACATGCTATATACAGTATACATGTCGTCAAAACTAATTTGACCTTGACTCAACTCTTAAAATTTCAATTTTTAATTGCGTCAATCACTAGTAAAAATTAAAATTTGCCTTGACTCAACTCCAATTTTTCTCAATTTTAATTGTGTCTGATTCAATTCAATAGTTTTGATGACATGTATAATATACAGGCTATTAGATATGTATATATTCTATATCACGTAATTACTACCAGAATATTATCGGATATATTGCAAACATGTTATCGGATATATTACATACACGTTATCGGGCATATTACATTGATTGAATTAACAAAAATCGGAATCCTATTGATGGCGAAAATATGCATAAATTGGACATACTATTTGTGAAAATTCATGAATCGGAAATTCCTATTCATAAATCAGAAAAAATCAACTGCCTATACTTAATAAACCTTAGCAAATTTAGCCATTAATCAGAATCCTATTTATGATAAAACCATCCTATTTTTTTCCATTTGACCAGTGGTAATCAGCTCATATATGTTGATCAAAGATCTGAAGGTTATCACAATTATAAAATGAGTGAACATTGGCAATCAAAATGCATCAGAAATAAGTTTTGTGAAATGAATCATAAAGAGTATATGAAGCTTAAAGACAAGTCCAGAGATGATATTCCTTATTTCACAAAGATAGCTATTGATTGATATGAAATGTGGATGCAGAATGCCGTTAGAAAAATTAAACGTGCAAGAGAGGTTGGAAAAAAGATTCGAGCATGTACAATTATACAAAGGAAGGTTGTTGAATGGATTTATCGCCCGTCAGGATTAACTGCTCAGGAGCTTGTCTTTTATTATGCATGTTTACAAAATATTAGAGCAGAAATGCGACAAATTAATAATGTATAAACTATATCTATTTATTAATGTATAACTTATTCATATATATCTATTTATTTTAAAATAAAATTATCTTATTTATTACTATTTTGTGGTGATTAATAGTTATTTTTTCGATATATCTTTCATACTTTTTGCGTGCAAACTAATAATTAATGTTTCATCCTGATTACAACCCCATTATAGCGAAACTTCCAAAAAGTCTGGTCAAGAGAGCGTACCACAGGCTTTTATATCACTCTAGGTCCCGTTACATCAGAGCAAATTTCTGAAAAATGTGATCGAATTGAGGCTTATTTATATCATACATTAGAGGTATGAAAAAGGGGATGATTACCATAAAAACGGCCCATTTTCTGACGATCAGCTATTTTTACAAATGCACCATTTTCATAGATCACGCCCCCATATATAACCAATGGTACATTTTTTTAATAATGATATTACAGTATATACTAAGAATAACAAAGTATCGGATTACATTCTTTTACACCAAATTTATTTGACCCATTACCTTACTAAACTAACATATTAATTCGATCTTGCAAAAACTTTTTGTCCGAAGTGTCCGATTCAACGTAATGTTGATACACATAATTTTTTTTAGCATTACAATACACAACTTTAGAACTTGTAGGCTATTTTTGTAATTATACAAGCATATCATTATTATTTCGAAAATACAAGAGAAAATTAATGGCAAGAGTGTGCAGTGGCTTGTGGCGCAATGAATGTTTAAAAATATTAATGGCATATGTATTGGCTGATATCTTCCTTCTAACCCGATTCAGCTAATGAAACAACTTTCCAGGTATGAGATGTTGAAGGTTCAACTTTTTCACGTTGTAGAAGTCGAGCAGAAACGAAGGTGCTTTTTTTGTAGAAGGCAATGGCAACCTCAACTATCATCTGAATATGGCTTGCAGTATTTGATCGATAGTTCTTGTCAACAATTTGATTTAACCCATCCTTGGCACCTTTTCTCATTTCATTGTGGCTTTCCGATTTAGCGAGCTTAAACTCAAAAATGACACAGGTATCAATTTTTTGGTTGACTGGGATGATGCGGACATCAGGACGACCATTCCCAGTTTCACGATTGGATACGACCTGGTAGTCGCCACCGTGAAACATTGCAAGTGCCCCAAGGACAAACGTATGGTACCAACCCTCGTATGACTTAGCTCTTTTGGCATCACCAATATCGTAACAGGAGACCATTTCCGCATAAAGAGCGGGGAATTGCTCGCAAAACATATTAATGTCTTTCTTGAATAGCGAGTTGAATATGTCATTCGTCTTTACCCGAGCTACGCCTATGATTTCGATGATCCACCGCCTCCATTGTTCAGCAACTTCTCTGTTTGGAATAATAAGTTGGACCTTTGTACTTCCCCACTGTTTGTTTGGAACAATGAGTTCAACATCGGTACTATATGTCTTTACGGTCAGGTAGCCACTATAACATAGCAATGTATAGATCGCATTTATTTCTAGCTCCTTCTCGAGAACATCGTATCGGAGATGTGGCTTGAGTTCCATTTCAACAAGGCTTTGTAGTGAATCATCGTCTTGTAATGAATAAAACGTGTAGAAAAGATTCTGGAGCTGAATTTCAATATCTCGGCTACATCTTTTTAGACACTCTCGAATTGTATTTGCCGAACCGCTATTTGCCCAGTAATCCTCGAAATTACCCTTTTTTAGAGACGACATTATCGAGTGAGGGTTGTAGATACACACACCGGTACTAGTTTGATATCCATTGTAGTAGGAGCTTAATTTATCGATCTCAATTTTTTGAGTACTTTTACTTAACAGGATTTCGACTTCTTTTTGCGTGAATCCAAACATATCCGAATAATCGGCACGGCCATGTATACCAGGTAATATATGCATTGGATAATGCACGGTGTTGTTTAGCCCAGAAAGAAAGCTTGCTTGGCCTAGGGGAAGGAGCCCAACAAACAAGATCTTATACACTAATTCATTGTCCTGCACCAAAGATTTGTAGTTTAGCCATCGAACTTGGCAATTCGGCACGTATGTACGAAGTCAACAGTGAAAAATAGTATACCTTTGCTACGCTCGAATACATCGATCCAAAAAACGCGTTAGCTCTGTCATAAAAATTTCTTGCACGTTCCATTGGCCAGTCATATTCATCAACGAGAATAATGATTTTTCTACCAAAATATTCATAAAGATAGCGTGTTAGACTGGAGAGAGCGTCCATTAAACGTGACTCGTTAATTGTTTCATTGAGTATATTTTCAAAATAGGATTTATCATCTGTATAAAGCTTCTTATTATCAAGAATATAACGATGTTCCTTGTAAAGATTTGAAATTCTTCGCTTAATGGAATTCAGCATTAAATCCCAGGACTCATAATTAAGATCCTAGTAAAATAAGGCTTGTTAGTTTTCTTATGTAGAGTAAGAGCTACATCAAGCTCACTTGCCTTGAAACCAATGTGGATGACGGGCCAATTTCCGAAGTGCAACTTTATAAACCAATCGAATTTAACGACTTTGAGACCTTTAAACAACCCAAACCTCCGTACTTTATCCTCTTCAGATAATGCCGGTGCAAGGAAAGTATAAAGCATCGAAAGGTTCGTAGATTTCCCAAACCGGCGAGGACGAGTAATCAGATTGGCGTGTGCACTGTAAACCATGAATTCCACAATAAAGAGTGATTTATCTACAAAAGTGCCAGAAGTAATAAATTCGACAAAATCCGTTTCGCCTGGAGAATATCCCCCTCTAACAATTACGTTCGGAGAATCTTTCACAACAAGGAAAAATCAGTATGTGATCAATGTTTTGGAAATTTGCCTTTAAAATTTACTCACCTTGGAAAAATGCCTTTTTTGTTTCTTTTGTTTATTGTACGATTTATGCATATATATGTTATATATGTTAACAAAAGATAATTATTAATTAATAAGAATTTCGGGAAACTTTACCTTCTGCTTGGTCAAACCATGACATTGATTTTGAATTATCAGAGACCTGTTCTCCATCGAGAACTGGAAAGTGAAGCATTTAATGAAAACTGATTAGATTAATATTGTGTGTTTACATAGAATACAGACATTTCAAATTTAAATATAGATCAAAAACAAAACTAACTATAGCATACCTCTGACTAATCTTGGTCGTTTTCTCGGCGGTCCATCATCTGCTATGGCACAAGTTAATAAATGAAATTATTGCAGAGAAAGCAGTATAGATTTAGGATATTCGAATGTAGTTGTGGTACTTACCTTGCTCTTCGCCCTTAATAACTCTGATTGATTTTGCGATTTCTCTAGCTGGTCCATATGGTAATTCGAATGGGCCTGGTTTACAAACAAGCATTTCTTCAGTTAAGTCAAGAAAGGCATGACCGGCAACCCAGTTATCTTCAATTATTTTGATGTCTTGATCCCTGAGAAATAGTTCATCTTTTTTAGACTCCAGAAAAATAATAACATCCTTCGGACTCCATTTATAAACTACTTCGACAGACGGAAAAGGAGTGTTGGACATGACTTTATATGTATAGTTTTGTTCGAAAAAGGAAAATTTTTTAGTAGGTTCCATGACCTTCGAATTTATTCCATAGTACACATCGAATATCTGTGTTACATGTTGATCGACCATCTGTGTTATGCAAGTGAATTTACCTACATGATCGAGAATTTTTCAATGTGGCTTTGCCACTGGTAAAAGTGATCAGCGTGCGGAACGTGGAATAAGTCTGATCGTGAACAATGTTCACGGTTTTGTCACATGATTGTTTGATACATGATTCAAACTTGAATTTTATTAGGTTAATAAACAACGAAAAAATATGCTTGTTGAACCTTGGTTTATTCATCAAAATTGAGATATTAAAGAATAATGTAAGTATTATTATTCAAGATGAAAAACAAATATTCAATAAAATATGTTAATAAAATTGCTATAGAAAAAGGTGGTATATGCCTCTCAGATAAATATATTAATATGGGTACATCCTTAAAATGGAAATGTGCCAAATTTCATGAATGGATTACAACGTTTAAAACGGTGAAAGAGGTTCATGGTGTCCATATTGCAGAAGCAAAGCAGTTAGCGTACAATAAAAGTGGACAGTGTTTATCTAATAAATATATTAATAGCAGTTCTCCGCTTTTATGGAAATGCGTTGAAGGACATGAATGGTATAAATCATTATATTATGTAAAAAATTGTAATGCATGGTGCCCTGAATGCCGAAAAATATCTCACAAATTAAAAGAAGCTAAAGATTTTGCGCTTAATAAAGGAGAATGGTGTCTATCTGAAAAATATATTAATAATAAATCTCCTCTAAAATGGACTTGTGCCAAAGGTCATGAATGGCAAGCATCATTTCATAATGTAAAAAATAATAATACTTGGTGTCCTTATTGTGCAAAGCGCGGATTAAAACATAATATAGAATTTGCAAAAAGTTTAACACATAAAAAAAATGGTAACTGCCTCTCAGAAAACTATATCGATACTAACAAACCATTATTGTTGAGCTGTATAGAGAACCATGAATGGAATGCAAGTTTACATAGCATACAACGTGGTAGTTGGTGCCCAATATGTGAAGATAATTCTTTAAAACTTAATTTTCAAGTTGCAAGAGATCTAGCTTTTAATAAAGGGGGTGAATGTCTTTCAGAAAAATATGATAATATTATATCTCCGTTATTATGGAAATGCTGTAACGGGAATCAATGGAATGCTTCACTTAATAGTATTAAAAATCAAGATAGTTGGTGTCCATTGTGTAAAAATAAACGAGAAAATCTTTGTCGAGAAATTGTTACAAAATATTTAGGAAAATTACTATCTAAAAACCGCAAACCTAATTTTCTCAAAACACCTGAACATCCCACAGATTTAGAACTTGACATTCCATATTATAACCTAGGTTTTGCGATTGAAGTCCAGGGACCTCAACATGAAAAATATTATGAATTCTTCCATAAAGGAGATTCAAAAAATTTTGAGAATCAGTTAGAGCGTGATCAACTAAAAAAAAAGCTGTGTGATAAAAATGATATCTATTTATTCTATATCTGGCACTATGAAGATCCTGAAGAAGTTATTCGAAAAGAACTCTATGCCTTAGGACTTATCGACTAGGTCTTACTAATAACATTTCATAATTCAATTATAATTTAACAATATTTTTATGTTAAAATTTTAATGAAGTATCCCAACCGAGTCTAACTGCTAGAGGATCGTCTACTGCCTTAATAAAATCAAAAACCACGATCCCATAAATGCTTATCAATAATCTTGAATGTTTTTTTCGGATTATCCGTATATTGTCGCACGATTCTATGAATGTCGTCTCGGGACCCCCCATTGTTAAACAATGCAAGATGGCTCAGATTTTCCGGATAATTTTAGGAGTTTGTGTATATTTCTGGCTTACATATATGGGTGAAATATTTTGATGCCGGCCACTAATGAAGTAAGGAATAATTCGTTCTTGTACTTTCTTTAGTTCTGTACATAAATCTTCGAAAACAACAACTGTACTTCGCTCTGGAGAGAATTTAGTTATATCTGGAATTTTATCTGGAGATATCCTTTTAAATGTGACGTCTTCTCGATATGGTTTAGGAGCATTCGCAAACTATTTTGTATAAGTTGCCATTTCGGCTCAAAATGCTTGCCTATTAATATCATCGTTTTTGATATAACGATTTCCTTTCTTACCTAGCATAAGATTAATTACCATATTGGTTTTTCCGCTATTGGACCCTCCACATACCAAATTTCTAGAAATTAAATTTAATATCTATAATTGTTCGACAAATCAAAATTCCAATACTTTTTCTAGTATTTTTTTATTATGGTCGTGTATCCTAAGATATTGGTGATCGATGATACTAACATTCGGAACATTAAAAATAACCGCTAAAATGCAAATGATCATTTCAATTTAATTAATTTAATTTAATTATTAATAGATAATTTAATTAATTTAATTTAATTAATTTAATTACTAATTGATATACCGTGGATATCATGCTGTGATAATTTGATTTATCCCACGAGACGATCGCTCATGAAAGAGCTTAAATTAATAAATACTAAATTTGCCGTGAAAATAACCCCACGGGATCGGGGATTAAAAATATCCCACGGAATTTATAGTTTGTGAAAATATCACCAAAATTATTGTAAACATGGGATAAAAATATATGTACGATTAGTTTAATGCTCTTGTTATTTTTACTATTTTTTTTTATTATTTTTATTATTATGATTTTTTTTGTAGTATTTTGTTTTCGCAAATCCTTTGTGTCCGAAATTCATATCTAATGAAAAATCAAAATAAATAATTAAATTTCCCTTTGTTAATTCATTTATTTGAAAAATTCTAAAATTCTAAAATTGTGAAATTGCGAAAAGAATTTTAATAATGCTCAAAGAAAGAAAGAATACTACCATTGCTTGTGAATACTGTAAAAGCATTAAGAAAAAGTGCAACAACTCAAATGACAGCACACCTTGTGAAAGGTGTTTAAATTTAGAAGACAAACCCAAATGCGTATATGTTCCTCCTAAAAAACGTGGTCCTCGTTTAAAAAATCAAAACGAATCAATTAACAACAATAATCTTGGTAAGTTAAACTTTTAAATAATAATAATTAATATTATTTATTTATTCATTAATTATTTAATATGAAATAGATTCTTTATCAAAAAATTATGTTTCTATCATTTCGAAAAAATCGAAAACTGATAACAAAATTGAAGAAATGGATCTTCATGAAAATGAAATTTCTTATTTGTCAAATAAATATGGCTTACATGAAAATGCGGTTAAAAGTCTCATAGAAACCTATCCCGGAGAATTTTTTGATAATTTGATGACAATTCTGTCAGCCACCTCTGATATACCATATTCCGAAGAAGACCGATTTGCTAAAAAAAAATTCTAATTTATCGATGATATTTTAAGAAGAGATTATTACTTAGAAGTTTCGAATATATATATATCAAGTTTAATATTTAATTTAGAAAATTTAATTTATAATTCGGAGAAATTTTAGAAATTTTTAATTTAATAAAAAGTGAAAGGGAGGGGGGAAGAATATTATTGGTAAATTACTAATATAAATTTGTATTTACTTCATTTTTAAAATTAATTAATATTTCTGTAAACTTGAAATTAATTAATATTTCTATAAACTTAAAATTAATTAATATTTCTATAATTTAATGTAGCTAATAATATATATTAATATATATATATGGTATAAATCTATTCTCTACTTTCGTACTTATTATTAAAAAAAAAAAAAGAGAAGAATACTATCGGTAGATTACAAATATAAATATAAATATATATTTTATTTTTGGAAACCATAACAAACAATAAATAATAATACAATAGTATAAACAATACAAAAATGAAAAATTAACTTTTTTATGCATATGTAGTAAATGACACTATCAAAAATCATCTTCAAGTGATATTACTTTCATGTGATTACCGAGTAATTTTTTTCCTCGTGATATTATTTATAGAAATAAAGCTCCTTCGTGGCAAATATGATTAACTTCATTAGGACATTTATTTGGATGATCCCGGCCTCAATTATTTAATAACCTTAATTATTCCCAAAATGGAAATGAAATGTTCAACGGCTAGATTAGATGTGTTGATCCTTTTGTTTATAAAAATCACACGATAGGTGAATTTGATTTTTTCAAAGAAAATAATGTTAAAAATTTTACACATAGTAATTTCTGACTCGATAAAAAAAAATATTCCCGGTGATATCCGTAATAAATACCTTATCATATTTATCATATAAATGCATATATATAATTGCTATTTAAATGTTATATTCTGTTTTTCCTATTAGCTATAAAAATTTTCCGCTTTTCGTCTTTGTGTTATAGTTTTAAATATCCGAATTTTTTTTTCATATGGAATATACATATACTCATAGTCGTGTAAAAATATTGTCGATCGATTATACCAATATGGGTTTCATGACGCGCGCTTTAATCATTTTGAATCAACACAATCAACCAGTTGAAAATCCCACAATTCTAATTATCTTAGAATCGATTCGTCATACAACATACAGTAGAATCTGTCTACAAAAACATACATGTATAATATGCATGACCTGTCTTTAAGCATATAATTTTTCTGGCCCAAGGTCACAAGATTCATATATAATATATACGAAGTCTCAACGTATAACCTGTTTAAATGCATAGGATTCTGCTTGGTCCGAGGGTATGCTTATAGACAGGTTCTACCGTATAATATAAATATATTAGTTTATTATTCAAAAGGTTATTATTATTATTATTATTTTCCGCATAATGAAAAATAGTATAAATAATCAAGTTTCCTTTGTTAATTCAATCATTTGAAAAATTTAAAACTCCAAAAGTGTGAAATTGTGAAAAAAAAAAATTCAAATAATGCCCAAAGAAAGAAAGAATGCTACCATTGCTTGTGAACACTGTAAAAGAATTAAGAAGAAGTGCGACAACTCAAATGACAATACACCTTGTGAAAGGTGTTTAAATTTAGAAGACAACCCCAAATGTGCTTATAGACAGGTTCTACCGTATAATATAAATATATTAGTTATTATTCAAAAGGTTATTATTATTATTATTATTTTCCGCATAATGAAAAATAGTATAAATAATCAAGTTTCCTTTGTTAATTCAATCATTTGAAAAATTTAAAACTCCAAAAGTGTGAAATTGTGAAAAAAAAAAATTCAAATAATGCCCAAAGAAAGAAAGAATGCTACCATTGCTTGTGAACACTGTAAAAGAATTAAGAAGAAGTGCGACAACTCAAATGACAATACACCTTGTGAAAGGTGTTTAAATTTAGAAGACAACCCCAAATGCGTATATCTCCCTCCTAAAAAACGTGGTCCGCGTTTAAAAAATCAAAACAAAAGTAATCTTAGTACGTTAAACTTTTAAATAAAAAATAATTAATGTTTATTTATTTATTTAAATCATCACATTGATTATTTATATAAAATAGATTCTTTATCAAAAAATGATATTTCTACCATTTCGAAAAATTTGAAAACTGATATCGAAATTGAAGAAACGAATCTTCGGGAAAATGATATTTTTTCCGCTTCGAAAAAATTGAAAACTGATATCAATCAAACCAAAATTGAAGAAACGGGTCTTCGAGAAATTAAGGAAAAAGATATTTCTAATATTTCAGAAAATTTGAAAACTGATACCAATCAAAACGAAATTGAAGAAACAGATCTTCGAGAAATTAAGGAAATTGATGAAAATGAAATTTTTTATTTGTCAAATAAATATGACTTACATGAAAACGCGGTTAAAAGTCTCATAGAAACCTATCCCCAAAAATCTTTTGACGATTTGATGACAATTTTATCAGCCACCTCTGCTATACCATATTCTGAAGAAGACCAATTTGCAAAATTATATGCTGAAAACCATTACCAACGTAAAATTAATTAATATTAATATACATATATATATATAAATTTATTTTCCTATTATTATTATTGTTCATTTTTTTTAAAAAAAAAGAGGGAGGGGAAGCGGAAGAATATTATCGGCAAAATTTTCCTTTAATTGCAATAAATCTAATAAATATAAATTTGTATTATTTGTATACCCCAGATCAGTAGATATTAATTTTTATTAAATATTATTAATCAATAATGCATTCATGACACAAAGTGATCAGTAATTCTTAATAATGTTAATAAATAAATAAAAGGGTATAACTAAAATAAAAATAGCACATGAATTACGTTTCTTGTCACAAATTTACAACTTAACTAATAATAATAAATTTAATTTAAAAAATTGAAATTATATTATATTATAATTAAAAAATTTAATATGAATGAATGCTATCTAGCTGGAATAATTCAAAAAAAAAAATTAGTTTTTATTTATTTATTTCCCTAGCCAATTTTTATTATTTTTTATTTTTAACTGTGTAATTTTTATGTTATCATTTAGCCGTTAAAATATATATATATATATTAATAAATATTCTGGCTTAAGAAAAACAAATAGATAATAAATAACGATTATTGATCAATTGTTTGTTTGTAATTGTATTACGTGTGGGGTATAAAATTATATATATTTTAATTATTATGCAAAAAGTTAATATAATTGTTGTAATTAAATAATATCGTAGATAATGAAAAAATCAATATTATTCAAATAGATTATTAGTTTAAAAAATTTATTTTAAGGAAGTCTTCCGTTAAAAGTAATTTTATAAAAGTTTTTTTTTCTCTTTTATTTATTTTATTTTATTTTATTCTTATTATCTTCATTTTTCTTAACATAAAGTGAATAAAATATACTATGTGAATAGCATATAAGTAGCATTTCTAAATATTTTATAGATGTTAATAAAAGAGTCTAAAAGAGATTTCCCATAAATGGAGTTCATAAAAAAAAAGATTATCTCTTTATTTTAACACTCGGGATTATTAAATAAAGAGAAATTAATTAATATTATTTTTGAAAAGCTGTGCTTACAAGAGTTTATTTTCATATGATAGTCGATTCTTTATTTTTTATTTTTTATTTTTTATCTTTTTATTTTTCACTTTGTATTATTTTATTATTTTATTTTTATTTTTTTCATTTTTATTATCTTACTATTTTTTTTTCTTTGTTACTCTTTTCTCAGATTTGTATTAATTTATTTAGATTATCATAATTGAAGAACAATGAAGAGATGTTAGTTGTTTTACAATATGTAAGGTATTTATCCTTATAAGTGACATTTCCCAAAATCTAATTTTGGAATCTTGAGATTTTTCGAATGCTTGGCTTTCTTATATTCTTAATAATAATAATAATAATAATAATAATAATTTAAAATAAAAATTTAAAAATATATAAATTTGAAAAAAATAAAGTATACAGTGCTTACTATCATGTGAAGAATGTGTAGAAGGTCTGTTTGTAAATTTAATCTTCTTTTTGGAATAATAGGCAATTGTTTGAAATTTTGATGTAATATAGTTAAAGTTTTTCAGAATATTAATCTATTTTTAGAAAATTATTATTCTTCGTGTTTTTTTGTTTATTTTTGCAAAAAAAAAAAAAAAACAAACGAAATAAAAAATTCAATTTTTATTTTTTGTATTTTTCACTTTGGATAAATAAAAAGTGTGGCACTTATTCGTAATGCGGATATTTTTGATTCAAGGGGTTCGTGACCATAGCGTCCTG
>PQFF01000344.1:152095-192805 GCA_003547095.1 Diversispora epigaea
ATTCGTAATGCGGATATTTTTGATTCAAGGGGTTCGTGACCATAGCGTCCTGTAATTCGTAATGCGGATATTTTTGATTCAAGGGGTTCGTGACCATAGCGTCCTGTAATTCGTAATGCGGATATTTTTGATTCAAGGGGTTCGTGACCATAGCGTCCTGCAACCATTTCATTATTTTATATGATATGATTTCCAGATTTATATGATATGATTTCCAGATTTTTAATAAAATATTTAGTCATTTTTTATCGAAAGAAATTGTTTTTTTATTTTTTTTTCAGTAACTATTTTTTTATTAATTGAAAAATTTCTCGGCATTCGGTGATCAAAAGAAATCAATTGATATTGTTGTTAGTATAGAAATAAATTGATATTGTTTTTTTTGCGAACTATATTTATTAATTGGTATAAAAATTAAAAATTTCTCACATTATTACAAAATTGTTTCATTATTTGATTATTTTATATAAATAAAAGTCAATATAGATAAATTTTTGATAAAATAAATAAAATGTTTTGTATCAACCGAATGTTGTAAAAGAAATGATTGAAATAATTTTAAGAAATATAAAAAAAAAAAAAAAAATTTCCGACAAATCAAAAATTCGATAATTACACAAAAATCTGACCGTCAAATTACTATTGATACTACAAATTACTATTAATACTATTAAAGTGAATGAGATGCACTTTGGGATAATCAATTTGTTTATTTTTTTTCGCGAATTTTTTTTGATTCAAGGGGGTTCGTAACCATAGTGTCAAAGTTATGCTAAAAAAGGTAATGATTAATATAGAAAAGGTAATGATTATCTAATATAGAAAAGGTAATGATTATCTAATATAGAAAAGGTAATGATTATCTAATATAGAAAAGGTAATGATTATCTAATATAGAAAATTTTAATTATTTTACTGTGCCAAAAATGACATGTATATTTAAACTCGTATAAAACATATTTCAAGAGTTATTATTATTATTATTATTGTAATTATTTTCCGCATAATATAAAATAGCTATAAATAATCAAGTTTCATTTGTTAACTCTGAAATTGTGAAATTGTGAAAAAAAAATTCTAATAATGTCCGAAGAAAGAAAGAATGCTTTCGTTGCTTGTGTAAACTGTAAAAGTATTAAGAAAAGGTGTAACAACTCAAATGATAATAAAACACCTTGTGAAAGGTGTTTAATTTTAAACAAACTCAAATGCGTATATCCTACTCATGAGAAACGTGGTAGAAAAAAGAAAAACGAATCAATTAATAACAATAATCTTGGTAAGTTATACTTTTAAATAAAAATAGTTAATATTATTTGTTTAATTAAATAATCTCATTAATTATTTATATAAATAGATTCTTTATCAAAAAATGATATTTCTACCATTTCGAAAAAATTGAAAACTGGTATCAATCAAACCGAAATTGAAGAAACGGATCTTCGGGAAAATGATATTTTTTCCGCTTCGAAAAAATTGAAAACTGATATCAATCAAACCGAAATTGAAGAAACGGGTCTTCGAGAAATTGAGGAAAAAGATATTTCGGAAAATTTGAAAACTAATACTAATCAAAACGAAATTGAAGAAACAGATCTTCGAGAAATTAAGGAAATTGATGAAAATGAAATTTCTTATTTGTCAAATAAATATGACTTACATGAAAACGCGGTTAAAAGTCTCATAGAAACCTATCCCCAAAAATCCTTTGACAATTTGATGACAATTTTATCAGCCACCTCTGCTATACCATATTCTGAAGAAGACCAATTTGCAAAATTATATGCTGAAAACCATTACCAACGTAAAATTAATTAATATTAATATAAATATATATATATAAATTTATTTTCCTATTATTATTATTCATTTTTTTTAAAAAAAAAGGAGGGAGAGGGAAGCGGAAGAATATTATCGGTAAATTTTTCCTTTAATTGCAATAAATCTAATAAATATAAATTTGTATTATTTGTATACCCCATGGTGATTATCACCAGAACTAAAATAAAAATATTAAATTATGCAAATTGTGGTTCCACATGCACATGAATTACGTTTCTTGTCACAAATTTACAACTTAACTAATAATAATAAATTTAATTTAAAAAATTGAAATTATATTATATTATATTATTATATTATAATTAAAAAAATATAATATGAATGAATGCTATCTAGCTGGAAAAATTTAGTTTTTATTTATTTATTTCCCTAGCCAATTTTTATTATTTTTTATTTTTAGCTATGTAATTTTTATGTTATCATTTAGCCGTTAAATATATATATATATTAATAAATAGAAGAAGAAATTTGTTTGAAGCCTTCATTAGCTGATTTCCTTTTTTTGTAACGTAAAGATGATGGAGATAAATAAAATGTTGATTTATATTCTGGCTTGAGAAAAACAAATAAATAATAAATAACGATTATTGGTCAATTGTTTGTTTGTAACGTAAAGATGATGAAGGAGATAAATAAATGAAAAACAAATAAATAATAAATAACATTATCAATTGTTTGTTTGTAATTGTATTACGTGTAGGGTGTAAAATTATATATATTTTAATTATTATGCAAAAAGTTAATATAATTGTTGTAATTAAATAATATCGTAGATAATGAAAAAATCAATATTATTCAAATAGATTATTAGTTTAAAAAATTTATTTTAAGGAAGTCTTCCGTTAAAAGTAATTTTATAAAAGTTTTTTTTTCTCTTTTATTTATTTTATTTTATTTTATTCTTATTATCTTCATTTTTCTTTACATAAAGTGAATAAAATATACTATGTGAATAGCATATAAATAGCACTTCTAAATATTTTATAGATGTTAATAAAAGAGTCTAAAAGAGATTTCCCATAAATGGAGTTCATAAAAAAAAGATTATCTCTTTATTTTAACACTCAGAATTTTAAAAAAAGTACCCAATCTTTACAATGAATATTGGTGATTAGTAAATTATTAAATAAAGGAGAATTAATTAATATTATTTTTGAAAATCTGTGCTCGCAAGGGTTTATTATTTTTAATTAGCCAATATACTTTTTCCATTATTCGAGGCATGCGATATTTGTAATACATAACGTTATACATACAGTGCAGTAAGAAAGTCTTTGGACAAAATTCACATGATGAAAATCGATTTACCTAATTTGCCTATTCTAGATTTCAAACCTGTGACCAAAATATATTAATTGATTATCATATCGATCTTTTTTCTTTGTAACGTTCATCACATGCGAGTTACGCAGTAGTTTCTTGAATTATTAGCACGTGAAGTTGTCCAAAGACTTTCTTAATACACTGTAATAATAAGGAAATCGATTAAAATTTAATTGTTATAGTTTATTGAATTCAAAGTAAAAAATATAATCTTTTGAGGATCATTGCTATCTAACTTAACAAGACCAGTAATTTCTTTAATTGTATATTCAGACGTTATACGATCGGAGAAATCATGGAAATAGCAGATAGTAGTTAATTTCGCGGGCATTTTTTTTTTAAAAAAAATTTAATTAAAAAAATATCGAATTCTATTTTTTATCATTGAAAAAAATTAATTCAAAAAATGAATTCATAATCCTACGCGAAGCTTGAATTTTTTAATTTATTTTTATTTATTGTTAATATTTCTTAAGTAATCAAATTTTTTTATCATAAGGAAATTTATTAAGAATTTTTTTTTTATCAAGGAAAAAATTTAATCAAAAAAAAAAAAACACACAATCTTTCGCGAAACTTGAGTTTTTTTATTATTTATTGTTAATATACTTGTTTATTTCGTTCATTCATTTCATTAATTTTAACTCATCTTTTTTTTTAGAAAAATAAAAAATAGGAAAATAAAAAATAGAAAAAAAAGGAAAATAAAAAATACGATACTATGTAAGGAATTTATTTGTTTCATTTTCATTTTATTAATTTTAACTTTTTGCGTTATTTTCATCTTAAATAATTCATAGTATAGTAGATTTGTATAATGAATTTTTTGATACTACACACAGATCTATTCTTGGATTTTTTTTATATAGAGGTGGGTGTGGGTCACTCTAATCGATAATCGATTTGGAAACGGAATCGTATCGTAACGTAACGTTACGATTAGAATAAAAACGCAACTACTTTTTTCCTTGAAAATCTTTAGAGTATCATGGCAAAGTGTTTTGATTATCTTTTTCCTGGAACTTCGTGGGATTCACCACTCACAACCGTCTTCATTATAGCTAATTCAACATTAACATCTGAATAACAAAAGAAAATGTGTAATATTAAATTAATTAATTTTAAATGTTTGAATATGCTTAAAAATTTAATAATTTAATGCATAATTTTATTGGCTATAAAAATTTTCCGACAACAATGCCTTTTCTAGTATGTTTTATATGAACTAAAATATTGTTGATCGATTATACCAAACAATTTAATTTAATTACTAATAGATATACCGTGGATATCACGCTGTAATGATTATGTAAAATTTGATTTATCCACTAAATTTGCCGTGAAAATAACCCCACGGGATTGGAAAATATCCCAGGGAATTTTACAGTTTGTGAAAATATCGCCAAATTATCATGAGTAAACGTGGGCTAAATAGTATAAAATATATACTTACGATTTAGTTTATTGTTGTTATTTTTATTATTGTTTAAATTATCATTTGGATTATTTTTTTATTATTTTTATTATCATTTTTTTTTGTAATATAACCTTAACTATATCACGTGATTGGACACGGCTTTAGAGCAAAGGTATCGTTTTTGAGACACCTATGGTTATTTTTTTGATATATCAAAAATTTCTGAAAAAAATGGTTATTTTTTTGATATGCCTATAATTGTTTATTTAAAGATGCATCAAAAAAATAACTATTTGGTCACATGAAATTTTGATATATCAAAAAAATAACCGTAGGTATATCAAAAACCATACTTTTGCGGCTTTAGAAGCTTCCCCAGTATCACCAGAACCATTTTCACCCCCACATGATGTGATTCAGGGGTTAGGGTTAGGGTTTATCAGGGGTAGTGTATTTATCACCGTGTATCACACCCTTCGAATATCGATTTTTATTAAACATTCTGGGAACTTAGAATTTTTTTACTTGTGGAAATCATAGTCACCCCACATTTGTCACCTGTGAAAAATAACACGTGAAATATTTCTGGTCACCATCCAAACTAATGGTCCAATCAAAATTTGCCCTTATGTAAAATATCACGTGGGAGTGAAAATGGTTCTGGTGATACTGGGTTAGCTCGGCTTTAGACATCCCCATTTTTGGAAAACAGAAGTGAACAATAAATAATAACTTTTTTATGCATATAAATAAAAATCATATGTTATTCTCATCTTCAAGTGATATTACTTTTATCACCCGGGTGAATTTTAATGCATCACACCGTAAAAATCTTATGTTTTCTTTAATTTCTGTGTTGGTAAAAAAAATATTTCCGACATAACCGGTGATATCCGTAATAAATACCTTATCATATTTATCATATTTCAACCAGCCAAAGTTTATCCTAGAAAATTTAATCATGCGCATTTCTTTTTTTTTGGATGGTTGCATCTGATAAAATTTAATTATAGTATTTTATAATACTATTTATAGTGATGTTTTATTCTATTTCCATATAATTTGACTAATCGTAGATAAAATTTCCGAATTTCGAATTTTTAAATAAGTTATTTATAATATTTGTAATTTTTTTCCGACAAGGATAAAATAAAATAATAATAATAAAAAAAAAGATAAAATAGACATTACCACTCCATGTATATGCTACATGCTATGTATAAATCTAATCCTATTTGTTTGAACTCTATTTTAAAAACTAACTAAAAACAGATGAAATATTTAATCAGCCTCAATTATTTTAATAATCTTTAATCATTCTCAAAATGGAAATAAAATTCAATAATAATTTTTAAATAACGCGTAAATAATAAATTACTCGATTATTTTTTTATGAAAATTGCGCAATAGGTGAATCCTATTTTTTTAAATAAAACAATGTCAACAATTTTAGTAATTACTTTCTTAATAAAAAATTCTTCCCGCTCATAACGGAATAAAAACCTTATCATATTTATTATATAAATATAATTATATAATTGCTATTTAAATGCTATATTCTATCATCTGTTTCAAAGGAAGAATCCATTGAAAATAAATTATTATCGATAATAATTCATCTACAATTTATTTATGATGTAATAAATAAAGTCATCATGTGGCAAATTAACGATGACTCATAATTTTTCTTATTAGCTGTAAAAATTTTCCGCTTTTCGAATTCTAAAAATGTCTTTGTGTTATAGTTTTAAATATCCGACTTTTTTTNATCTAATCCTATTTGTTTGAACTCTATTTTAAAAACTAACTAAAAACAGATGAAATATTTAATCAGCCTCAATTATTTTAATAATCTTTAATCATTCTCAAAATGGAAATAAAATTCAATAATAATTTTTAAATAACGCGTAAATAATAAATTACTCGATTATTTTTTTATGAAAATTGCGCAATAGGTGAATCCTATTTTTTTAAATAAAACAATGTCAACAATTTTAGTAATTACTTTCTTAATAAAAAATTCTTCCCGCTCATAACGGAATAAAAACCTTATCATATTTATTATATAAATAT
Source organism: Diversispora epigaea (assembly GCA_003547095.1). Classification (NCBI taxonomy): domain Eukaryota; kingdom Fungi; phylum Glomeromycota; class Glomeromycetes; order Diversisporales; family Diversisporaceae; genus Diversispora; species Diversispora epigaea. The sequence continues at coordinate 158,751 of PQFF01000344.1, forward strand.
AATTATATAATTGCTATTTAAATGCTATATTCTATCATCTGTTTCAAAGGAAGAATCCATTGAAAATAAATTATTATCGATAATAATTCATCTACAATTTATTTATGATGTAATAAATAAAGTCATCATGTGGCAAATTAACGATGACTCATAATTTTTCTTATTAGCTGTAAAAATTTTCCGCTTTTCGAATTCTAAAAATGTCTTTGTGTTATAGTTTTAAATATCCGACTTTTTTTTCATACGCACAATCAACCTAATCAACCCAAGTAAAATATTCTGCTATTGATTTTTCAGGTAGGAAGAATTAATTCGTCATACAACATATAATATAAAAGGTTATTATTATTATTATTATTTTCCGCATAATGAAAAATAGTTATAAATCCTTTGTTAATTCTTTCATTTGAAAAATTTGATAACCCTAAAATTGTGAAATTGTGAAAAAAAAAATTCAAATAATGCCCAAAGAAAGAAAGAATGCTACCATTGCTTGTGAACACTGTAAAAGAATTAAGAAGAAGTGCGACAACTCAAATGACAATACACCTTGTGTAAGGTGTTCAAATAAAAAACTCAAATGTGTGTATCCTCCTCAAGAGAAACGTGGTAGAAAAAAGAAAACCAAATTCAACAACAATAATCTTGGTAAGTTAAACTTTTGAATAATAATAATTAATAATAATAATTAATATTATTTATTTATTCATTAATTATTTAATATAAAACAGTTTTTTTATCAAAAAATGATATTTCTACCATTTCGAAAAATTTGAAAACTGATATCGAAATTGAAGAAACGAATCTTCGGGAAAATGATATTTCTACCATCTCGGAAAAATTGAAAACCGATATCAATCAAACCAAAATTGAAGAAGCGGGTCTTCGAGAATTTGAGGAAAAAGACATTTCTAATATTTCGGAAAATTTGAAAACTGATACTAATCAAAACGAAATTGAAGAAACAGATCCTCGAGAAATTAAGGAAATTGATGAAAATGAAATTTCTTATTTGTCAAATAAATATAACTTACATGAAAACGCGGTTAAAAGTTTCATAGAAACCTGTCCCCAAAAATCTTTTGACGATTCGATGACAATTTTATCAGCCACCTCTGATATACCCTATTCTGAAGAAGACCAATTTGCAAAATTATATGCTGAAAACCATTTTATTTTATCTATAGAGGAAAAAGATATTTCGGAAAATTTGAAAACTAATACCAATCAAACCGAAATTGATAAATTTTTTTATTTTTCACATTATGACTTACCGGAAAATGCGTTTGATAGTTTCGAAAACCCTTTTGACGATTTGATGACAACCTCTGATATACCATATTTTGAAGAAGACCAATTTGCTGAAAAAGATATTTCAGAAAATTCGAAAACTAATACCAATCAAAATGAAATTGATGAAAATGAATTTTTTGATTTTTCAAATTATGAAAAATTATATGCTGAAAATCATTCTATTTCACCTATAGAAGAAGATAAAGAAGATAGAGGTTTCGAGTTTAAGATTTAATTCAATAGATAAAATTATTACAACCAGAGAAATTTTAGCTTAATATTTTTTGCCAACGTAAAATTAATTAATATTAATATATATATAGAGTATAAATTTATTTTCCTATATTTGTTATTATTATTATTATTTTCGTTTTTTTAAAAAAAAGGGGGGAGAGGGAAGCGGAAGAATATTATCGGCAAATAATTCCTTTTATTGCAATAAATCTAATAAATATAAATTTGTATTATTTGTATTATTATTTATCTGAATACAAACCCCAGATAAGTAGAGATATTAAATATTATTAATCAATAATGCATTCAATGATTGATAATGCTAATAATGCTTAATAAATAAAATATTAAATTATGCAAATTGCACATGAATTACGTCACAAAGTTACAACTAATAATAATTTAAAAATTGAAATTACAATGAATGCTATACAGTCAGACCTATGTATAATCACCTTATATATAATCACCTTTTGCTATAATCACCGTTTTTTTTCGGTCCCGAATTTTTTATATTAATTTTCCCTATATATAATCACCACATATAATGATTTTATGTATAATCACTATCACCACCAACTATAAGTCCCATTATAAGAAATTTCCCTATGTATAATCACATATTCATGTGATCTATTGATAAAATTAATTCGATCGTTACACTTGCACAGCAGAAATTATTGATCTATCATTGAGATAATCATCTAGATGATAGATTATTATCTATTAACCGAATTTTTTATTATTTTTTTTAAATAAATTAAATAAATTAAATAAATCGTGAATATAATTTGTCACATCTTCTGATTTCGGCTGTTTTTCCGTTATTTAGAGGAAGTTATTATTCGTTATATTAAATACCTTTATTCCACTATGTTTACATCACCTTTCAATCTATTTAAATAATTATTTTTATTATCCATTATTCGAATTTATTATATTTTTAATTTTTTTTAAAAAAAATCACAAGCATATTTCGTCGCGTCTTCTAATTTCGGCTATTTTTCCGTTATCTACCTTTATTCTTTTTTTTTATTTGTACACCTTCCGATCTATCTATTTTTCATATCCTACTGGCCAATAGCCTATCCCAACAGTATTTTTCTGATTTGGATTAATTTATTTAAAAGGTATGACAGTATAAGTAAATTATATTTTACTCTTTAACAAATATGCCATTACAAAAGAAAAAACAGAGACGCTCAGCTATTAGTCAACAAATAAAGAAAGAAATTTGTCTTTATTCTAAACAAAATCCAGATAAATCTCATACTGAAATTGCAAACCAATTTAATATTGATTATTCTAACTTGTCTTTAAAACGCTCTACTATTTCAAAAATACTCAAGGATAAAGAAAAATGGAAGAACTTTGTATCAACTGAAAATTCTGCAAAAGTTTTTAGAGAACGTTCAGTAAAATTTCCTCATTTAGAAAAGGCTATTAGTCTTTGGATAAGTCAAGTATCAGCTAGTGGTCTTACTATTAGTGATAATATTTTATGTGAAAAGGCTGGGGAATTTGCACAGGCATTAAATATTTCAAAAAAATCATTATCATTATCTCATGGTTGGTTAATGGGATTTAAACAAAGAAATTATTTACGTTCTTTTATTTTGCACGGTGAAGCTAATAGTGCACCATTAGAAATGTTACCTCAACAAAGAAAATTTTTTCAAGAATTGTTATCTAACTATGAACTTGAAAATATTTATAATGCTGATGAAACTGGATTGTTTTACAGAATGACAAACAATCAAACATTAGCAACTGGTCCTGTTAAGGGTAGAAAAAAGGTAAAAGCATATTTTTTATTTAAATAATATTATATTATTTTTTTAAATAATTTATTAAAAATTTTATCTTTAGGATAAATCACGATTAACTGTATTGTTAGCAACTAATGCTATTGGTACTTCAAAATTGAAACCTTTAGTAATTGGAAAATATGAACGTCCAAGATGTTTTAAAAATATTAATATGTCAATGCTTCCAGTAACATACAAAGCAAATTCAAAAGCTTGGATGCGTCATGATATTTTTGAAAATTGGTTAAAGGATTTGGATTACAAATTTCGTTTAGAACAAAGAAAAATAATATTACTAATTGATAATGCAGCATCACACACAAATCCTGGTCATATTGATGATGAAAATGATGACAATGATGATCAAGATCTAATTCAAACTCAAGGAATTCGTCTCACAAATATTAAATTACAATATTTACCTCCAAATACAACAGCACATTTACAACCATGTGATGCTGGAATTATAAATAACTTCAAGGTATGTTACAAATAATTTTATTTAAAATTAAATATGCTAAAAATTTAATTAATATATAAAATATTATTTTATTATAGTTAAAATATAAACAATTATATTGTCGTGACCTTATTCAAAGATTTGAAAGAAACGAAAATATAGATAAATTGTAATTTATTTATTTAACAAATATAAGAATAATAATAATTTTTTATTTTTAATTGTTTTTAATTGTTTTTAATTGTTTTTTTAATTATTTTTTAGCAAATTAAATGTCAAAGAAGCAATTGATTTTATTGGAGAAGCTTGGGAAAAAGTAACACAATCAACAATTACAAATTGTTGGATAAAAACAGGCATTTTACCAGATACAAATGAAGAAGAAATTAATAATGCTGAAAATAATATGCAAGATGAATATTTACAAAATCAAAATGAAATTAACAATCTTTTATTAGATATAAATATTCCACTAGAATTTGATGACAATGATATAGCTACTGAAGAACCATTAACAGATGATCAAATAATTGAAATGGTATTAGAAGAAAATAATTTTGCATCACAAAATATTAACGATGAATCTGACAATGAAGAAACACCTACTGTTAGTATGAAAGAAGGTCTTGTATCTTTAAAAAAATGGATAAGTTTTTTTGAACAACAAAATTCAGATGATTTTTGTTTTGAAGATTTAATCAAGTTTAAAAAATATGTACGAATTATTGAAAAAATGGAATTTGCAAGCAAAAAACAAACAAAATTAGATAGTGTTTTTTCTACAGATATGAGTTTTGAAACAACTGAAGTAGATATTTTAAATTCTAATTATGAAATGAATGAAAATTTTGAAATAACTGAAGTAGATACTTTAAATTCTAATGAAAATTTTGAATTGGAAGATTATATGTAATATAAAAATTTAATAAAAGTTATATATAAAAATTTATAATCACCGGTGATATATTTTTTATATGATGTGATTATATATAGGTTTTTTATGTAATATCACATTTGCTTATAATCACCACCAAAATTTGGTCCCGAGGTGGTGATTATACATAGGTCTGACTGTAATTCAAAAAAATTATTTTTTACTTATTATTTATTTATTTCCCTAGCTTTTTTATATTTACTATGAAATTTATATGATATCATTTAGCCGTTAAAAATATTGGTGCAAAAGTCTTTGGACGAATTTTATTTAGCCATTACGCAGTAATGGGTGATCAAATTCACGTGAAATTTAATTATTTGAAACATCGAAAGCATAAATTTAAAGTAATAAAAAATTAATATGGAATACGTTCACCATTTTTTATTATTATAAGGTTACATCGTTCCTTCATGGAACGTACTAAATTAATAACAATAGTATTTGGGATATTATCATATTCCTCTACCATAAAATTCTCTAATTCTGCCAAATTTTTTGGTTGTTGCTTCTCCACGTTCCCTTTAACAATGCTCCACAAATTTTAAGGTTGGAACTATTGGATGGCCAATCGATTACCTCAGGGAAGTTTTCTTTAAGAAATTCTTTGGCTACACGACTTGTATGCTGTCCTGTTGAAATCTCCAATCATTATTCAACATCCTTGTGATCTCGGGACTTAAATATTGACATAAAATGGATCTCATAATTCCCCTAAAACAAAAAAGGCTAGTTTTACCTTGTGCACAAATCCACCCCAGGCAAAAATTTTTGATCAGTCTTTTGGCATGCAACGAACAGGACGTGCCCTTGTACCAATGTTTTATTGTATTTCTAAACAGTTGAAAATAATTTTCTTTCCTAATTGTCATTAAGATGTTTTTGTGCCTATTCTAGACGCTTTTGTTTATGTACTACTGGAATTGCTACCGGTAATTTATTGCTATACCCAGGTGTATTCAAATGCCGTAAAATTGTTGAAAATGATACCACACCTTTTTAAACAACTTAGTTGCTAAAGTCCGTGAAGATACTGAAGGATTCCTTCTTAAAAACTGAGCAAGTACTTTAGAACATTCTGGTATAATTTTTTTCGGACGTCCTTTACGTTTTTTTATGAGATCTATTTCCAGTTTTTTTAAGTTATAATAAATTGTTGACTTCGGAACACCTGTTCTCCGCTGTATTTCACTTGCACTTGTTATACCATTGTCTCACAGATGTTTTATAACTTCAGCATTGCATTTTTACATTGGATGGCATTTTAATCACTCATATTAAAAAAAAAGTTAATTCGGCGAAACAAGATTATCTTTTAATGTCACATGATATTTGCGTTTAAATTGGGCTGGTAACATTAATTTCGGATAAATCCTTTTAAAATAAACAGGCTATCAAATGTCCAAAGTATATACTAATAAATATTCTAGCTTAAGAAAAACAAATAAATAATAAATAACGATTATTGGTCAATTGTTTATTTGTAATTGTATTACGTGTGGGGTTTAAAATTATATATATTTTAATTATTATGCAAAAAGTTAATACAATTGTTGTAATTAAATAATATCGTAGATAATGAAAAAATCAATATTATTCAAATAGATTATTATTTTAAAAAATTTATTTTAAAAATAATCCTATAAAAGTTTTTTATCTCTTTTACTTATTTTTTTCATTTTATTTTATTCTCATTTTTCTTTACATAAAATGAATAAAATATACTATATGAATAGCATATAAGTAGCACTTCTAAATATTTTATAGATGTTAATAAAAGAGTCTAAAAGAGATTTCCCATAAATGGAGTTCATAAAAAAAAGATTATCTCTTTATTTTAACACTCAGAATTTTAAAATAAGCACCCAATCTTTACAATGAATATTGGTGATTAGTAAATTATTAAATAGAGAAATTAATTAATATTATTTTTGAAAATCTGTGCTCGCAAGGGTTTATTATTTTTAACTAGCCAATATACTTTTTTCCATTATTCGAGGCATGAGATATTTGTAATACATAACGTTATACATAAGGAATCGATTAAAATTTAATTATTATAGTTTATTGAATTCAAAGTAAAAAATATAATCTTTTGGGGGGATCATTGCTATCTAACCTAACAAGACCAGTAATTTCTTTAATTGTATATTCAGACGTTATACGATCGGTGAAATCATGGATATATCAGATAGTAGTTAATTTCGCGGGCATTTTTTTTTTAAAAAAAATTTAATTAAAAAAATATCGAATTCTATTATCATTGAAAAAAATTAATTCAAAAAAAGAATTCATAATCCTACGCGAAGCTTGAATTTTTTAATTTATTTTTATTTATTGTTAAGTAATCAAATTTTTTTATCATAAGGAAATTTATTTTCATTTATTAAGAAATTTTTTTTTTTATCAAGGAAAAAAAAGAACTCAATCTTTCGCGAAACTTGAGTTTTTTAATTTATTTTTATTATTTATTGTTAATATTTTTTAAGTAAATGATTTACTTGTTTATTTCATTCATTCATTCATTAATTTTAACTCATCTTTTTTTAGAAAAAAAAAAAATAAAAAATAGGAAAATAAAAAATACGATACTATGTAAGGAATTTATTTGTTTCATTTTCATTTTATTAATTTTAACTTTTTGCGTTATTTTCATCTTAAATAATTCATAGTATAGTAGATTTGTATAATGAATTTTTTGATACTACACACAAATCTATTCTTGGATTTTTTTTTATATAGAGGTGGGTGTGGGTCACTCTAATCGATAATCGATTTGGAAACGGAATCGTATCGTAACGTAACGTTACGATTAGAATAAAAACGCAACTACTTTTTTCCTTGAAANAAATATCGAATTCTATTATCATTGAAAAAAATTAATTCAAAAAAAGAATTCATAATCCTACGCGAAGCTTGAATTTTTTAATTTATTTTTATTTATTGTTAAGTAATCAAATTTTTTTATCATAAGGAAATTTATTTTCATTTATTAAGAAATTTTTTTTTTTATCAAGGAAAAAAAAGAACTCAATCTTTCGCGAAACTTGAGTTTTTTAATTTATTTTTATTATTTATTGTTAATATTTTTTAAGTAAATGATTTACTTGTTTATTTCATTCATTCATTCATTAATTTTAACTCATCTTTTTTTAGAAAAAAAAAAAATAAAAAATAGGAAAATAAAAAATACGATACTATGTAAGGAATTTATTTGTTTCATTTTCATTTTATTAATTTTAACTTTTTGCGTTATTTTCATCTTAAATAATTCATAGTATAGTAGATTTGTATAATGAATTTTTTGATACTACACACAAATCTATTCTTGGATTTTTTTTTATATAGAGGTGGGTGTGGGTCACTCTAATCGATAATCGATTTGGAAACGGAATCGTATCGTAACGTAACGTTACGATTAGAATAAAAACGCAACTACTTTTTTCCTTGAAAGTCTTTAGAGTATCATGGCAAAGTGTTTTGATTATCTTTTTCCTGGAACTTCGTGGGATTCACCACTCACAACCGTCTTCATTATAGCTAATTCAACATTAACATCTGAATAACAAAAGAAAATGTGTAATATTAAATTAATTAATTTTAAATGAATAATAATTTAAATGCTAATGCATAATTTTATTGGCTATAAAAATTTTCCGACAACAATGCCTTTTCTAGTATGTTCGAATTCTTTTTTTCATATGAACTAAAATATTGTTGATCGATTATACCAACATTCGGAACCAAACAATTTAATTTAATTACTAATAGATATACCGTGGATATCACGCTGTGATGATTATGTAAAATTTGATTTATCCCACTAAATTTGCCGTGAAAATAACCCCACGGGATTGGAAAATATCCCAGGGAATTTTACAGTTTGTGAAAATATCGCCCAAATTATCATGAGTAAACGTGGGCTAAATAGTATAAAATATATACTTACGATTTAGTTTATTGTTCTTGTTATTTTTATTATTGTTTAAATTATTATTTGGATTATTTTTATTATCATTTTTTTTGTAGTATTTTTTTTTCTCGCAAATCCTGTGTCCGAAATTCATATCCTAATGAAAAAAATCTAAAGCAGTGTCAAATCATATGATTTAGAGCCAATAAGAAGACCAGTCTATTTATATAACCTTAACTATATCACGTGATTGGACACGGCTTTAGGCATCCCCATTTTTGGAAAACAGAAGTAAACAATAAATAATAACTTTTTTATGCATATAAATAAAAATCATATGTTATTCTCATCTTCAAGTGATATTACTTTTATCACCCGGGTGAATTTTAATGCATCACACCGTAAAAATCTCAAATTTCTGTTGGTAAAAAAAATATTTCCGACATAATCAGTGACATCCGTAATAAGTACCTTATCATATTTATCAGCCAAAGTTTATCCAATAGATATCCTAGAAAATTTAATCATGCACATTTCTTTTTTTTGGATGGCTGCATCTGATAAAATTTAATTATAATATTATTTATAGTGATGTTTTATTCTATTTCCATATAATTTGACTAATCGTAGATAAAATTTCCGAATTTCGAGTAATAATTGATTTTTAAATAAGTCATTTATAATATTTGTAATTTTTTTCCGACAAGGATAAAATAAAATAATAATAATAAAAAAAGAGATAAAATAGACATTACCACTCCATGTATATGCTACACGCTATGTATACATCTAATCCTATTTGTTTGAACTCTATTTTAAAAACTAACTAAAAACAGACGAAATATTTAATCAGCCTCAATTATTTTAATAATCTTTAATCATTCTCAAAATGGAAATAAAATTCAATAATAATTTTTAAATAACGCGTAAATAATAAATTACTCGATTATTTTTTTATGAAAATTGCGCAATAGGTGAATCCTATTTTTTTAAATAAAACAATGTCAACAATTTTAGTAATTACTTTCTTAATAAAAAATTCTTCCCGCTCATAACGGAATAAAAACCTTATCATATTTATTATATAAATATAATTATATAATTGCTATTTAAATGCTATATTCTATCATCTGTTTCAAAGGATGAATCCATTGAAAATAAATTATTATCGATAATAATTCATCTACAATTTATTTATGATGTAATAAATAAAGTCATCATGTGGNATCTAATCCTATTTGTTTGAACTCTATTTTAAAAACTAACTAAAAACAGACGAAATATTTAATCAGCCTCAATTATTTTAATAATCTTTAATCATTCTCAAAATGGAAATAAAATTCAATAATAATTTTTAAATAACGCGTAAATAATAAATTACTCGATTATTTTTTTATGAAAATTGCGCAATAGGTGAATCCTATTTTTTTAAATAAAACAATGTCAACAATTTTAGTAATTACTTTCTTAATAAAAAATTCTTCCCGCTCATAACGGAATAAAAACCTTATCATATTTATTATATAAATATAATTATATAATTGCTATTTAAATGCTATATTCTATCATCTGTTTCAAAGGATGAATCCATTGAAAATAAATTATTATCGATAATAATTCATCTACAATTTATTTATGATGTAATAAATAAAGTCATCATGTGGTAAATTAACGATGACTCATAATTTTTCCTATTAGCTGTAAAAATTTTCCGCTTTTCGAACTCTAAAAATGTCTTTGTGTTATAGTTTTAAATATCCGAAAAATGTCTTTGTGTTATAGTTTTAAATATCCGACTTTTTTTTCATACTCACAATCAACCTAATCAACCCAAGTAAAATATTCCGCTATTGATTTTTCAGGTAGGAAGAATTAATTCGTCATACAACATATAATATAAAAGGTTATTATTATTATTATTATTTTCCGCATAATGAAAAATAGTTATAAATGATCAGGCTTCCTTTGTTAATTCATTCATTTGAAAAATTTGATAACCCTAAAATTGTGAAATTGTGAAAAAAAAAATTCAAATAATGCCCAAAGAAAGAAAGAATGCTACCATTGCTTGTAAACACTGTAAAAAAATTAAGAAGAAATGCGTCAAATCAAATGACAATACACCTTGTAAAAGGTGTTCAAATAAAAAATTCGAATGTGTGTATCCTCCTCAAGAGAAACGTGGTAGAAAAAAGAAAACCAAATTCAACAACAATAATCTTGGTAAGTTAAACTTTTGAATAATAATAATTAATATCATTCATTTATTTAAATCATCTCATTAATTGTATATAAAATTGATTCTTTATCAAAAAAAATGATATTTCTACCATTTCGAAAATTGAAAACTGATATCAATCAAACCGAAATTGAAGAAACGGGTCTTCGAGAAATTGAGGAAAAAGATATTTCGGAAAATTTGAAAACTAATACCAATCAAAACGAAATTGATGAAAAAGAATTTTTTGATTGGTCAAATTATGACTTACCTGAAAATGCGGCGTTTGAAAGTTTCATAGAAACCTATCCCGAAAACCCTTTTGACGATTTGATGACAACCTCTGATATACCACATTCCGAAGAAAACCAATTTGCTGAAATTCATACTTTACCTATAATTGAGGAAAAAGATATTTCAGAAAATTCGAAAACTAATACCAATCAAAATGAAATTGATGAAAATGAATTTTTTGATTGGTCAAATTATGACTTACCTGAAAATGCTGCGTTTGAAAGTTTCATAGAAACCTATCCCGAAGAACCTTTTGACGATTTCAGCCACCTCTGATATACCATATTCTGAAGAAGACCAATTTGAAAAATTATATGCTGAAAACCATTTTATTTCACCTATAAAAGAAGTAAAAGAAGATAAAGAAGACAGAGGTTTCGAGTATAAAATTATTACAACCAGAGAAATTTTAGAAATATTTAGCTTAATATTTTTTCCTAACATAAAATTAATTAATATATATATATACAGTATAAATTTATTTTCCTATATTTGTTATTATTATTATTTTTATTATTTTTATTTTCATTTTTTTTAAAAAAAAGGGGGGAGAGGGAAGCGGAAGTATTTTATCGGCAAATTTTTCCTTTTATTGCAATAAATCTAATAAATATAAATTTGTATTATTTGTATTATTATTTATCTGAATACAAACCCCAGATAGAGATATTAATTTTTATTAAATATTATTAATCAATAATGCATTCAATGACACAAAGTGATTGATAATGTTAATAATGCTTATATATGAATGAATGCTATCTAGCTAGAATAATTCAAAAAAAATTAGTTTTTATTTATTATTTATTTATTATTTTTTATATGTTAAAAATATTGGTGCAAAAGTCTTTGGACAAATTTATTTAGCCATTACGCAGTAATGGGTGATCAAATTCACGTGAAATTTAATTATTTGAAACATCGAAAGCATAAATTTAAAGTAATAAAAAATTAATATGGAATACGTTCACCATTTTTTATTATTATAAGGTTACATCGTTCCTTCATGGAACGTATTAAATTAATAGCAATGGTATTTGGGATATTATCTTCTTCCTCTACCATAAAATTCTCTAATTCTGCCAAATTTTTTGGTTGTTGCTTCTCCACGTTCCCTTTAACAATGCTCCACAAATTTTAAGGTTGGGACTATTGGATGGCCAATCGATTACCTCAGGGAAGTTTTCTTTAAGAAATTCTTTGGCTACACGACTTGTATGCTGTCCTGTTGAAATCTCCAATCATTAATCAACATCCTTGTGATCTCGGGTCTTAAATATTGACATAAAATGGATCTCATAATTCCCCTAAAACAAAAAAGGCTAGTTTTACCTTGTGCACAAAATCCACTCCAGGCAAAAATTTTTGATCGGTCTTTTGGCATGCAACGAACAGGACGTGCCCTTGTACCAATATTTTATTGTATTTCTAAACAGTTGAAAATAATGTTCTTTCCTAATTGTCCTTAAGATGTTTTTGTGCCTATTCTAGACCCTTTGTTTATGTACTACAGTTAACATTGGAATTGCTACTGGTAATTTATTGCTATACCCAGGTGTATTCAAATGCCGTAAAATTGTTGAAAATGATACCACACCTTTTTTTAAACAACTTAGTTGCTAAAGTCCGTGAAGATATTGAAGGATTCCTTCTTACAAACTGAGCAAGTGCTTTAGAACATTCTGATATAATTTTTTTCGGACGTCCTTTACGTTTTTTTTTTAAGTTTTGCAATGTTATAATAAATTGTTGACTTCGGAACACCTGTTCTCCGCTATATTTCACTTGCTCTTGTTATACCATTGTCTCACAGATGTTTTATAACTTCATGTGCATTTTTACATTGGATGGCATTTTAGTCACTCATATTAAAAAAAAAATTAATTCGGCGAAACAAAATTATCTTTAATGTCACATGATATTTGCGTTTAAATTGGGCTTGGTAACATTAATTTAATTCCGGCTATCAAATGTCCAAAGTATATATTAATAAATATTCTAGCTTAAGAAAAACAAATAAATAATAAATAACGATTATTGATCAATTGTTTGTTTGTAATTGTATTACGTGTGGGGTGTAAAATTATATTATTATGCAAATAGAAAAGAAAAAGTTAATATAATTGTTGTAATTAAATAATATCGTAGATAATGAAAAAATCAATATTATTCAAATAGATTATCAGTTTAAAAAATTTATTTTAAGGAAGTCTTCCGTTAAAAATAATTTTATAAAAGTTTTTTATCTCTTTTACTTATTTTTTTTATTTTATTCTTATTATCTTCATTTTTCTTTACATAAAATGAATAAAATATACTATATGTATAGCATATAAGTAGCACTTCTAAATATTTTATAGATGTTAATAAAAGAGTCTAAAAGAGATTTCCCATAAATGGAGTTCATAAAAAAAATATTATCTCTTTATTTTAACACTCGGGATTTTAAAATAAGCACCCAATATTTACAATGAATATTGGTGATTAGTAGATTATTAACAAAGAGAAATTATTTAATATTATTTTTGTAAATTTGTTCTCACAAGAGTTTATTTTTATATGATAGTCGATTCTTTATTTTTTATTTTTTTATTTTTTATTTTTATTATTTTATTATTATTTTTATTTGTTTATTTTTATTATTTTATTATTTCTTTATGAATTAATAATTATGTAAAAAAAAATAGCAATCTCGGATTTATTTGCAAGAGATTATCTAGTTTATCATAATTGAAGAGAGATCATTATGAACTAATGAAGAGGTGTTCGTATGTAAAGTATTTATTTACTAACCATTTCCCAAAATCTAATTTTCGGAATCTTCAGATTTCTCAGAATTAAATTTTTACTATTGTAAATGTAAATAAATACTCCTGGACTTAATATGGATCTTGGTTTATCTGGATTATACTTCCTCGTATATTCTTAATAATAATAATAGTAATAATAATAATTTAAAATAAAAATTTAAAAATATATAAGTTTGGAATACTTTCTATATTTTTAAGCCACATGAAAGTTATACCATTCCTAAATTTAATTGAAAAATATGATATTAACTTTTTTCTACTTTCAATAAACAATCCAAAACTTTTTAAGAGATTTACATATACCAATTGAAATTATTAAGAAAGATGAATTATTCAAATGAAAAAGTGGAATTAAAAAAGAGTAGTATACAAGATTTTGATGTAATAAGCTCAAATATAGATATGACCTGGAATTTGAAAAGAATTCGGAAATAAAACCTTTTTTTGAACTCTATATATTTAAAGAAAAGTTTAAAGTTAAGAATATCAATCCATTTTTAGAAAATTATTAGTTAGTCACCATGTGATTAGCATTGAAATTAAAATAACGTTTGAATGTATTAGAGTATTAGTGATTAAGAAATTTAGTCATGATTTTGTAGTTCAGATACTTTTGTTTCTGATATCTCTCATATTCTTTTACATTTTATAATGGAACATGCACAGTGGTCTTTCTTATTTCCTAAAAATGATAGTAAATATTTTTCCGAAATTTTGTTATTACGAGTTCACTTTTTATTACTGCAAACTTTATCTTAAACGAAATACAACGGAAAGACATAAATTTCTATTCAAATAATTACAACGTATGAATATTCCGTTAAATATATTAATTTATTTTTCATGCCTGCATAAATACACGGTGACGATCAGCGATACTAAGTAAATACTCTTGAAAAGTAAAAAGCACGCACTTCACGAAAAATGATTACACGCACTTTCATAGGAACCCGTGAATTCCCGGAAATTTACATTTTTAGATTTATTCTAATGCTGTTACGTAAAATGCAAATTTAGGAAATTTAGGACAATTTTTCTCTAAGTGAATGCTTCATAAAAGAAGATACACCAATGAAATTACAACTATATTTATCAGGCAATAATTTTGCTGATTTCGGGATCATGAAATTTTTAATAGTAATTTTAGGAATTACGAATCTCATATCAGTTAATTTCGGTATGGAAGCTCCTCTAATATAAAAAGACGTCTAATTATTCTCCAAAGTCAAAAGTTCAACAAAAATGGTTGTTATTAATTCAACGAAAATAATTATCCTGTTAATCGCTATTGCGTTTTTCGCCGGTTTTGCGCAATCTGCCAATGCTGGAAATTGTCCTGATCCAGCACCTTATTGTGATAAAGGTAATTAATATTCAATCACAAGTATTTTCATTTTTTAAAAAGGTTTATAAATTCTGATTTGCTGAAAATATTTGTTGCAGGGAACGAGGTGTGCATCTTCAATACAAATACCAATACATGCACATGTGCCTGTTGTGATCATGAGGGGAAGAATTGCAACCAAAATTATCCCTAAAAAAATCGCAAGAAATATTTAGTCATATAACACTATCGCGGGGCGGTGACAAATCACAAATTGTTTATTCGCTAAATATAAATTATGTGATGTTATTTTTTATATTCTGTGATATTATTTGATAAATTTTAATGTTATGTAATAAAAGTATAATTTGAAATTTCCGATTGTTAAATCGAATTGTTATTTTTAACTAGCCAATATACTTTTTTCTATTATTTTATCGAGACATGTAATATTTGTAATACATAACGTTATACATAATAATAAGGAAATCGATTAAAATCTAATTGTTATAGTTTATTGAATTCAAAGTAAAAAATATAATCTATTGAGGGATCATTGCTATCTAACCTAACAAGACCAGTAATTTCTTTAATTGTATATTCAAATGTTATACGATCGGTGAAATCATAAAATTTCGCGGGCATTTTAAAAAAAATTTAATTAAAAAAAATATCGAATTCTATTTTTATCGTTGAAAAAAATTAATTCAAAAAAAGAATTCATAATCCTACGCGAAACTTGAGTTTTTTAATTTATTTTTATTTATTGTTAATATTTCTTAAGTAATCAAATTTTTTTTTTAACGTAAGGAAATTTACTTGTTTATTTTTCATTTATTCATTTCATTAATTTTAACTCATCTTTTTTTCAGAAAAATAAATTTCGTAGGCATTTTAAAAAAAATTTAATTCTAGAAATTTTTATCAGAGAAAAAAATTTAATTCAAAAAAAAAAGAACTCATAATCCTACGCGAAACTTGAGTTTTTTAATTTATTTTTATTATTTATTGTTAATATTTCTTAAGTAATCTTATCGTACGAAAGAGATTTACTTGTTGATTTCATTCATTTCATTAATTTTAATTTATAGAAAAATAAAAAATAGAAAAATAAAAAATAGGAAAATAGAAAATAGGAAAATAAAAAATATGATACTATGTAAGGAATTTATTTTCATTTTATTTTTTGCGTTATTTTTATCTTAAATAATTCATAGTCATAGTATAATATAATGAATTTTTTGATACTACCGTGCAAGAAAATCTTAAGAGTATCACGGTCTTGATTATCTTTTTCCTGGGATTCACCATTCACATTACGAAGTTCATACACATGATGCCAAAATGATTCAATCAAAATAGGAAAACATTTATGAAAAGATAATTTCCTTTTTAATAACTGTTTTTCTTATATTATTGTGTTTTATGAGTATTACATCAGTATTGTCAGTGTTTCCCTATGTCTCCTATATTCTTTACGTTTTTTACGTTCGCTAAGTTGTTCTCTATATTCTCTACAGCTTTTGTAGTTGAGGTTGTTGAAGTTGATAGGTCAAGATCTACGAATTCACCATTTACACATTCCATTTTTTCAATTCAATTTACATTTCTGAAGATTTAAAACCACTTTATAGTTGAAAACCACTTTATAGTTGATATTGAAAAAGAATTTGACAATATATGGTTACAAGTATATAATATTCGAAAGACAGTACATACAAGAAAAGGTTACAAAACTTGTAAAAACATATAATTTAAAAGTCAAAGAAGGCTTCTTTAAAATTAAAGTTAATATTTTTGATAATCGTATATCAAAATCAAATTTATTTATATCATCTTATTATAGAGATCCACACTTAAAAATACTAAGTTTTTGTTATAGAAATCCATACTGTAAAAATACTAGGTTCTTGTTATAGAGGTTCCGCACTGCGGTCTAATAAAACCAATCAATAATCACTACAGTCTTCATTATAGCTAATTCAACATTAACATCCGAATTACAAAAAAAAAGTGTACTATTAAATTAATTAATTTTAAATGTTTAAATAATAAATTAATTTAAATTTAATATCTATAATTTTTCCTATTGGCTACAAATATTTTCCGGAAAATCAAAATGTTCTAAATATTTGAATTCTTTTTTTTTTAATATGAACTTAAATATTGTTGATCGATTATACCAACACTCGGAACATTAAAAATAACCGCTAATACTAAATGTAAATGATCATTCCAATTTAATTTATCACATCGTGATGATCACCGTGATGATCACGTAAAATCTGATTTATCCTACGAAATCAATAAATGTTTAATTAATTAATATATTAAAAATATCACCAAATTATCATGAGTTAACGTGGGATAAATAGTATAAAATATATGTGTGATTTGTTTATTGTTCTTGTTATTTTAGCAAAAGTCTTGATAAGGTACTACTAAATTCGTGTAACTTTATGAAAATATTATAGATTCGAAATTTATTTTTGATAAACAAAAAAAAAACAAGTTTTCTTAGTAGCAACTGTTCTTGCATTTATATATCAGCTGATTGGTATCTGGGAGGTGGATGACTTTTCTTGATTAATAAACTACAATTAAACAAAATTACATTATTGTATCAATTTTTTTATTTTATTTATTAGCATTAACTGATCACTTTGATAGTGTCATGTTATTAGCATACATATGCAAATTTAATTAGTGATCTGAGTGAATTTCCCATAATTATCACTGAAAAATTAAAAAATTGAAATTATTAAAATTAAAAAAATTTTAATTTAATCTGCCAGTACAATAATGTATCCTTCGTGACAAATAGGACTAACTTCAGTAGAACACTTTTTATTGATAGAACTATCAAATCAAAAGGCTATTTGGCGGGACCGTATTCACATTCTAACCCATAACTTGACACCTCTTTCTCAATATGAGTTATTTTTATGTAACCTGAATATTTTTTTGACAATTTTTGCAAGCAACAACAGCGTTCGTTCTATTGGTTTTTTATTTTTAACTTATATTTAATATATTATTATATTCACATTAAATATGTATAAAGATTTAAAAAAAAATAGATCAAAAAAAAGTTAGCTCTTATATATATTTAAATTTTCATAGTGGAAAAATAGATGTGTAATGAATATTCATTGTGTCAAATATGAACTTGAAGAAAATAATCTTGACGAGATTTCAATGGAAGTCAAAGTATTATAAAAAATATATATGTAAAATTTTGTACTAAATCTTTTTACTTAGAGATTGAAAGATAGAAATTTTGAGTTATTAACGATCATTTTCCCATGACCTAACTCCTTACAATATTCCAACAAATATAACGCTCAGGCATTCTAAATGTACGTTCTATAGAATATATTTATGGACAACTATAATTCATCTATTATTTATTTATTATATAATAAACAAAAAGTCTAGAAATTGTTTGTTTTATATTAGTTTATTGCACAAACAAACGACTTGATACTTTTCTTATTGGCTATAAAAATTTCTGATAATCTAAAAAATATTCTAAAAATCTTGAAAAGATTTCACACTTTTTTTATTGTATCCTAAATATTGTTTATACCAAAATGAGTGCCGCGCTTTGATCATGTTGAATCGGAACATTAAAAATAATAATTTTAAAGTACAATTAGTTATTATTATTATTTTTATTATTATTTTGAATTTTTTACTATTATTTTGAATTTTTTACTATTATTATTTTTTTGTTTTTTTTTATCCGCTTCAAACTCATGAAAAATTTCTTATAAATACTCATATTCATTTATTCATCCTAAATTTTCAAATTTCAAAAAAAAATTCTAATAATGTCCAAAGAAAGAAAGAATACCACCAGTGCTTGTGAAAACTGTAAAAAAATTAAGAAAAAATGCAACAGCTATGAAAATAAAACACCTTGTGTAAGGTGTTCAAATAAAAAATTCAAATGTGTATATCCTCCTCAAGAGAAACGTGGTAGAAAAAAGAAAACCAAATTCAACAACAATAATCTTGGTAAGTTAAACTTTTGAATAATAATAATTAATATTATTTATTTATTCATTAATTATTTAATATAAAACAGATTCTTTATCAAAAAATGATATTTCTACCATTTCGAAAAATTTGAAAACTGATATCGAAATTGAAGAAACGAATCTTCGGGAAAATGATATTTCTACCATCTCGGAAAAATTGAAAACTGATATTAATCAAACCAAAATTGAAGAAGCGGGTCTTCGAGAAATTAAGGAAATTGATGAAAATGAAATTTCTTATTTGTCAAATAAATATAAGTTACATGAAAATGCAGTTAAAAATCTCATAGAAGTCTATCCTAAAGAATCGTTTGACTATTTAATAACAATTTTATCAGCCACCTCTGAAATACCATATCTCGAAGAAGATCAATTTGCCAAATTATATGCTGAAAACCATTTTTAAAAGACCATTTTATTTTACGTATACGTATAGAAGAACCTATAAAGATAGCGGTTTCATTTCAAACTTTTATTATCAGGTTTAAGATTTAATATAGATAAAATTATTATTTTTTATTAATACTACTTTTAATACAACTAGTAATACATATTAATATAATATAATTTTATTTTCTACATTCGCTTTATTATTATTATTTTTTTTTAAAAAAAAAAAAATAAAATAAAGAATTCCATCGGTAAATTACAGATATAAATATCCAAATACAAAACAATCAAAAGTCTGTTTTCATTGAAGGTACCACTATTATAAAAATATTATATAATGTATTAGATTCACTTTATTTTTGATAAACAAAAAAAAATAGTAGCACTTACATTTATATATAAAATCAGCTGATCGTATCTGGAATCATCAATTTTTATTTTTCACCCGATCATAGGTAAAAATGATAAATTGGTGTTTTTTTTTTGATTTTTTGATTTATTAGCATTACTGGTCACTTTGATAATGTCATGTCATTAGTAAAAAGTCCGGATTATTATAAATCATTAAAATTATTAAAATTAAAATCAATAAAAAAATTTTTGAATTTGATCTACCAGTACAATACATGACAAATGTGATTAACTTTAGTTATTGGTAGAAATATCAAATCAAAAGGCTTATCCAGATAATTCTTTAATCGCGTTGAGATGTATATATCTTCTTGAAAGAAAATCATCGAAAATTTATTATGTCAAGATCTATTATTCGGGGCTATACATAGTGCAGCATCTCATAACTAATTTAACTTATCAATTTTATTATCGTCCTCATTTAACTCATTTGCACGTATTTGGCGGCGATGACAACGTTTAGGACCAGTCTAATGTATTCCATCTTTCGCAAGATAAATTGTTGTAATCTGAACACTTTCTACATTTTCTTCGAGTCTTTCGGCAATTTTGACAAGCAACTGTAGCGTTCCTTCTATTCGTTTCATATTACACACACTTAATGATGCATCAAATAAATGTTGAAAAATCAAAAAAAAAAAGATCAGAAAAAAGTTAACGCCTTTTATATTCCATTAAACATAATTACCATAATTACCATAATTACTACCCACACTGTATTTAAATTTTATACATATAAAATAATAGGGGTTAATAATAATAATAATAATAATTAATAATAATTAATAATAATAGTAATTATAATATAAATAATACCCCGACACATAATAATAATAATAATAATAATAATAATAATAATAATAATAATAATAATAATAATAATAATAATAATAATAATAATAATAATAATAATAATAATAATAATAATAATAATAATAATAATAATTTAAAATAAAAATTTAAAAATATATAAATTTGAAAAAAATAAAGTATACAGTGCTTACTATCATGTGAAGAATGTGTAGAAGGTCTGTTTGTAAATTTAATCTTCTTTNAATAATAATAATAATAATAATAATAAATAATAATAAATAATAATAGTAATAATAATAATAATAATAATAATAATAATAAATAATAATAAATAATAATAGTAATAATAATAATAATAATAATAATAATAAATAATAATAAATAATAATAGTAATAATAATAATAATAATAATAATAATAAATAATAATAAATAATAATAGTAATAATAATAATAATAATAATAATAATAAATAATAATAAATAATAATAGTAATAATAATAATAATAATAATAATAATAAATAATAATAAATAATAATAGTAATAATAATAATAATAATAATAATAATAAATAAATAATAATAATAATAGTAATAATAGTAATAATAGTAATTAATAATAATAACAATAATAATAATAATAAATAAATAAACAAATAAATAAATAACAATAATATATTAAGTACATTTCGATTGGATAAACGATTAATATATGTTTATTTTATTATTATCATTAAAAAACAAAGATAATTGTCAATGATATAAGATGTAAATAAAATTTCATTGTGGTGTGATGTTTTGCGTTTAATAATAAAAAATAATAATAATGATGACGATAATGATAATATAATTTTATAATTTGTCATTTATTGTTAATGATATTGATTTTTTGGATGATTATAATAAGATATAAATAAAATTTCATTGTTTGGGTACTAGTTATATTATCTGTTATAGGTGTATTTTTGCATTTAATAAATAATAATATTTATTATTTTTTGATAATCGGTACCGAACGAATAACCTGGTAAAGATAAGCAAGAGAACTTTTGAAGAAGACTTTGACTTGAACTTTCTCAACTATAAATTAATCATATATTATTTTTTCAAATCACACCTACACCTGTGGTGTTGACCACCACAATAAAAATTCGTTAGTTGGAAGGGTTAGGATAAAAAATTAGAGAGAACTTTTTCTTAGTAATTTCATATCATTACATCAAAATTTTGTATATTACTCTTTTACATTTTTTTAAGCCACATGAAACTGTTGCATAACATAAAAAAATTAGACGGACCTAATATTATTAACATTAGAAGATTTTTTTTTTAATCAGAAATTTCTTCAACTTCTTTTGGATAATTTAATTGAAATATAATTTAAACATATTATATAACTTTCGATCAAATTCCGGAATTTCTCTATTTTCAATAAAAAACAATTAATTTTTACATTTTCAATAAACAATTTGAAACTTTCTATATTTTCTACATATAACCAATTGAAATTATTAAGAAAGACGAAATTAATCAAATTAAAAACGTGTTCCAAACAATTTTCTATTATTCCAAAAAAAAATGATTCAATTTCAATAACAATCAAACCTTCTGTTGGTAACTTGGAACCTACAGTATAATTCCACATCCTTCACATAATAGTAAGTACTGTA
Source organism: Diversispora epigaea (assembly GCA_003547095.1). Classification (NCBI taxonomy): domain Eukaryota; kingdom Fungi; phylum Glomeromycota; class Glomeromycetes; order Diversisporales; family Diversisporaceae; genus Diversispora; species Diversispora epigaea. Next base: position 181,365 of record PQFF01000344.1, read on the forward strand.
CACTTTGTTTTATCCAAATTTACATTTTTATTTTAAATTATTATTATTATGAGGAAAGAAAGCCGAGCATTCGATAAAGTATAATCGAGATAAACTAAGATCTATATTGTACATTAATTAAGTCCAAGAGTATTTATTTACATTTACAATAGTAGAATCAGATAAATATAAAAATCTAAAAAATCTCAAGATTCCAAAAAATTAGAATTTTGGGAAATATTACTTATAAGGATAGTAAATAAATATCTTCTACATGGTATGAATACCAACACCTCTTCATTAGTTCATAATCTCTTCAATTATGATAGGAAACTAGATAATCTCTTCATTGAAAATAAATTAATACAAATCCGAGATTGCTATTTTTCACATAATTATTCACTCATAAAGAAAAACAATAAAAAATAAAATAAAAATAATAAAAATAAAATAAATAAAATAAAAAATAAAGAGATGACTTTTTTTATGAGCTCCATTTATGGGAAATCTCTTTTATTAGCATCTATAAAATATTCAAAGTGTTCCTTATATACTATTTACATAGTATATTTTTATTTATTCTATGTAAAGAAAAATAAAAATAAAATAAAATAAAAGAGATAAAAAAAACTTTTATAAAATTATTTTTAACGGAAGACTTCCTTAAAAATAAATTTTAAACTCTCTAAATAATCTATTTGAATAATATTGACCTTTCATTATCTACAATATTATTTAATTACACTAATTACATCAATAAGAAATATCGTAAAACAAATAATAGTACGTTTTTAATAGAATGAAATTGTTAAGAAATTTAAGATTATTTTTATAAGGTAAATTTAATTTTACAACTTATCTAATAATAATACTAATAACAATTAAAAAATAAATAATTATATTATTATCATCAGAAAAAAATTTAATCTGTCGTACCCAGATAAGTTTCCTTTAACGGAACATTTTTTCGAGAAATTTGACAGTTCACACAAGCAACAGTTTACTTAATGTGCATGCGTTATCATGAGAGTTATTCCGATCAGTAATACGGCAAAAAGTCATATGTAATTTTTATTATGGGGTGATCTTTTTTATAAATTACGTATTTCGTGACCTTCATCTAAATTTTTATATTATAAACAGTAAGTTAAACTTTTAAATAATATTATTCATTTTTTTAAATCATCTCATTAATTATTTAATAAAAAAAAGGATATTTCTACCATTTCGGAAAATTAAAAATTGATATCAAATTAAAGAAAATGATAAAAACGAAAAATTTCTTATTTCTCATAGTTTTAAACATTTTAAACATTTTTAATATATATATACATCAAATTTAAGATTTAATTCAATATATATTAACGGAAATATTAAACTAAATATTTCTAAAATTTCTCTGATAATAATAAAATCAATTTTAGTGTATAAATGGTAGTAGAAATTGATTTTATCAAAATCACGTGACTTATATTCGACAATCGATCATTGTAATTTATCTAATACAAATAAGCTGTAATTATCTATAATTAAAAAAAAAAAAAGATTATTAAAAAAGGGTATACATATCATATTCCTCACCCATGGTGACTATCAGATAACTACCAAAAATAAGTTTTCTCACTAAAAAACTACAACCACATTATATTATTATATTAAAAAAAAATCTAATCTATCGGGACAATAATGCATCCTTCGTGACAGATATGATTAACTTCTTCAAGACACTTTTTTTTGCTAGTGGCAGTTAGAACTGTCATTATCGAATCAAAAGACATGTCAGGGAATGTATTCCTTAACTCCTTGACCGCGTTGAGTTCTATTCCATATTTCCTGGAAAGAGTTTCATCATGAATTTGGGGACCACGTTTTTTGTCAGGACGAATGTATTTACATTCTAACCCTCTTTTTACACAACTTTCACAAGATGAGTTGTTGTTGTAATCAGAACATTTTTTTTTAGCCTTTTGACAATTTTTACAAGCAACAGTAACATTCACTCTCTTGGTTTTTACTTCATCCATATTTAACGTGAATATAATAATATATGAATATTAAAAGACATGTAATCAGTTTAAAAAATGAATCGGAAAAAAGTTCTCCTTTATATATAAATTTTGCGGAAAAAAAATGTGTATTTGTTTTTATTTATTTTATATATATAATCGTATAAATAATCAAAAATGATTGTTCACTTTTTGAGGGTAATAGTAAAGATAAATATTTGGCTACTAATCGCGTGACGAGACATTCACGTTTTTTGAGGGTAAAGATTTGGCGTGACATAAACATAACACATATATTCAATTATTACCTAAATTGGATTTTGTGATTATAAGATATAAATAAAATATCCCAATTGATCATAGAGGATTTACTCATTGTCGATTACCATAATTGTAAGACAGCAAAGACATCAAAGACATAACCCGAGCAGATAGAATTTGAACGGGTGTTAAAAATATTCTATTAGTTATAAATTATTTTTTATATCTAAAATTGAATTCTTTTATTCTTTTGATAAATAAAAAGTCAAGATCATTTTCTTCAAGTACAAAATGAATATTCTATTTTCCGCTACGAAAGTATACACACTTATATATATATAAAGGAGCTTATTTTTTTCTGACAATTTTTTTTTAAAAATCTTTTTAACATTCATTTAATATATTATTATATTCACATTAAATATGTATAAAGTAAAAACCAATAGAACGAACGCTACTGTTGCTTGTAAAAATTGTCAAAAAAATGTTCTGATTACAACCACAACTCATTTTACGAAAGATGTGTCAAGAAGGAATACTTTCAACCAGTCCTGAAACGTAAATCATTAAATTATTAAATATTTTATACTGAAATAGTAACTTTATGTTTTGACGTCTCAGTGCTGTCGAAGATCATTTCCAAATTAGATAGCGGCGCGACCTGTGGTTGCTTTGAGGTTCATTTAGTTGGTTGATGCAATTAATTCTTTGAGAATTTTTACTGAGAAAGAATTTCCTTCGATCTAGAAGATCCAGGCAAGTTCTTGCGCTTGACGAAATAACTTGAAAGTTACTTTAGCAAGCGACGGCATAATGGATTAAAGGATTTGCAAGAAACAGAAATTAGTACAATATAAAAATTTGATTTCTTTCTTGGTTCAGTAAGAAGGGAAAATATACTCGAAGGATCTGTCAGTGGGAATTTTTTACAATACGAATGTTAGTAGGGTTGAATTCTTCTAGATCGAAGGAATTTTCTCAACTTAGTAAAGGAAAAAATAATTGAAGGGGGTGATTATGATCTGTCAGTGGGAATTTTTTACAATACGAATGTTAGTAGGGCTGAATTTTTTCTAGATCGAAGGAATCCTTTCTCAACTTAGTAAAGAAAATTACGGAAATTAAGAACCGTCAGTGGGAATTTTTTACAATACGAACGTTAGTAGGGCTGAATTCGTTCATTCCAAAGAAGTTAGTGCAATTTGAAAGTTGGTTCTTGTAAATATTACACCGCGAACGAACTGCACATTTCGTTACGTTACACCAATTTCTGTCTTTCGTAAATCCCTTGATCTAGGAAAATTTCATTATGCCAAGGACTACTTTCCACTTGCCAAAGTTACTTCGTCAAGAAGTTGGCATAAAAGTTTCGTCAAGGTGTTAATCTAACGTTAAAGAGCCGTTTCGTTACGTTCTGTTTTTCACATATACATGACGTTTATACGTGGAGGAACGCATGTGTGAAAAATATGCAGGACATGACAAATACGATCATGCCGACCAATCACGTTCAAGATTTTGCGGACGAACAACATTTCTCCCTTCTATAGTCCATACACTTCTTGATTTCATCACTCCGTTCCTGGTATAATCCTTTTGACTTAATTGTAAATAATTTATTGTTTGTTGTACCCATCAAAAAAAATCCTATAGCGGTAAATATCAAATTTTCGTGCCTTTGTAATGTCATATAAATCAAAAATCAGTAATACCAAAATGAGATTTTTTTTAAAAAGAGTAATATACCAAATTTCTTTTTTGTGCTTAAATGCGCTTAACGAGGAAATGTCTACTGACTGTAAATATCAGTTATTATTATTTTTGTTATAAAAAATTCGTATAACATATAACGAATATTTTTATATATTTTCCGTACGAAACTTACGTTCGTTTTTTTGGCATTTCAAAAAAAGATGCCAGAAATAAAAAAAATCCATTCATTATTGATTTTAAATACTGGATTGATAATTTTGCATGGTTAGTAAAGATGTCTTCCAAAATTGCTGTTGTAATTACCTCAATCTTTATTGTAGTTATTATAATTTAAAAATAAATTTACAAAATGTGGAGAGATTTTCCACTATTGTACGTTTAAAAAAAATTACATTATACTATTATATTATCAAATCAATTATTTACAATAAAAAAATTTTATCTGTCGGTACAATAATGCATCCTTCGTGACAGATATGATTAACATTTTTTCGGTAATAGAACTGTAAAGATATATAATTGGTTTAAAAAGAAAAACAAATCTGCTCCTTTGTTTGTAAATAATATATGTGTAACGAAATATTGCGTTACCATGAGAGCTATTCCTTATTTTATTTTCAAGAAACATTTTATAAATTAATTAATTACATATGAATAATCTTGAATGAATGAATAATTAATATTATTTATTGTAAAGATATTTAACATTTCTGATCGACATATTCTGCTAAAAAATATTGATATCTTATAGAAGAAATTATTACTAAATATTTAATTTAATATCTATTATTAACGTAAAATTAATTAATATTACTTATAAATTATGAAATTTAAGTTAACTGATAAATTTATTCGTTATTATTATTATTTTTTTAAAAAAAGATGGAATAATATTATCGATAAAATTTATTCATACAATAAATACAAAATAAAAATAAATTTGTATCCGCATTTTGGAAAACAATAAATGATAATACAATAGTGATACAAAAATAGATAGATAATTAACTTTTTATTAATCAATAATGCATATGGAGTATTATAATGTAGTAATGACAATAATGAAATAATGCCAATAATGTTAATAATGCTAATAATGCTAATAATGTTAATAATACTAACAATGCAATAATGCTAATAAATAAATAAAAAAATAAAAATAAAAATAAAATAAAAAGGGAATGTTGGTGCACGTGGATTTACTTATATAAAAATATTCTTAAAATTCCGATTATCAACTCACCTAATAATACTAGTAAATTATAATTATCTACAAAAAAAATTATTATATTACATTATTTACAATAAAAAAAAAATTTTAAAAAATCTTGAATAATTTAATCTGTAATAAAGCATCCTGCGTGACAAATGTGATTAACGTCGTTAGGACATTTTTTATTGGTGGTGGCAGTTAGAGTTTTCATCATTAAGTCAAAAGGCTCATTCGGATAAGTTTCTTTAAGATCTCTGACAGCATTGAAATGTAAACCATATTTTCTTGAAAGATCGAAAATATCATCATCTCTCGAAATATTATTATCTATTATTTTAAATTAATAATTAATAAATTAATAAATATTTACGCACAATATAAAAATGACAATCATCAAATTTTATTACCGTCTTCACTCAATCTATTTGATTCATTTACATGAATTTGGCGGCGACCACGCTTTAGGACCGATTGAATGTATTCACATTCTAATCCCTTCTTGACACATCTTTCGCAAGATGGGTTTTGTTTATAGTCGGAACATTTTTTTTTTGCTTTTTGGCAGTTCCTACAAGCAACGGTAACGTGTGTTCTATTGGTTTTATTCATCTCTAATGTGAATATAATAATTTATTAAATGTTAAAAAGATTTTTTCGAAAGGAAAAATAGGGCGGGAAAGAAAAAAAAGGAAAAAAAAAAAGGAAAAAAAAAAGAAAAAGAAAAAGAAAAAAAAAAAAAAAGGATAGAAAAAAATTTGGTCCTTTTATTAAACTCAGCGGAAAAAGACTTCTCGTGTCATTGATTTTGTATCACAAGAATAGGTCATGAAACATAACCTTTTTTTCTTTTTTTTTCCAAAAAAGGGTATATTTTAATTTTTTGATTAAGAAATCTTTATTAATCGGAGAATGTTTTGACAATCTTTATATGTATTCACAAATGACCTAAAATCATACATATTTTAGTAACTCGTGCCAAGAAAGTACAGATAATGAATTTTCCCACAATAGAAAAAACTCACACATATCAATATTAATAACTTAATCACTATTTGTAATTAAATCATTAATATCTTCAACCACTATTTATTTGATGTTATTTGTTTTCCTGCAGTTGTAGGATTAGTGTTCCAATCCTTAATCCTATAAATCCGGATGAATCCTATAATCCGGATGGATCCTATAATCCGAATTTGTTTATTTTAAAAAGGATTTATCCGAAATAAAAACGGATTGCGGATACGGATCATTCGGATTATAATTCGGATTATAATCCGAATTATATATATACATGTGAAACACGTGACAATATTTTTAGCGGTAATAAATTTGTCGTTTATTTGTCACAGTCTTGTACTATGAAAATGAAGATGGGGTGTGATGATCTACTAATAAATCTGGGTGTGATAAATTAGCATCTGTTGCTACAATAAAAAAAATCCTAAAAATAAGAATGAATCTTAAAAATAAAGATAAATCCTAAAAATAAGAATGGATCCTAAAAATAAGGATGGATCCTAAAAATAAGGATNTAAAATTCCGATTATCAACTCACCTAATAATACTAGTAAATTATAATTATCTACAAAAAAAATTATTATATTACATTATTTACAATAAAAAAAAAATTTTAAAAAATCTTGAATAATTTAATCTGTAATAAAGCATCCTGCGTGACAAATGTGATTAACGTCGTTAGGACATTTTTTATTGGTGGTGGCAGTTAGAGTTTTCATCATTAAGTCAAAAGGCTCATTCGGATAAGTTTCTTTAAGATCTCTGACAGCATTGAAATGTAAACCATATTTTCTTGAAAGATCGAAAATATCATCATCTCTCGAAATATTATTATCTATTATTTTAAATTAATAATTAATAAATTAATAAATATTTACGCACAATATAAAAATGACAATCATCAAATTTTATTACCGTCTTCACTCAATCTATTTGATTCATTTACATGAATTTGGCGGCGACCACGCTTTAGGACCGATTGAATGTATTCACATTCTAATCCCTTCTTGACACATCTTTCGCAAGATGGGTTTTGTTTATAGTCGGAACATTTTTTTTTTGCTTTTTGGCAGTTCCTACAAGCAACGGTAACGTGTGTTCTATTGGTTTTATTCATCTCTAATGTGAATATAATAATTTATTAAATGTTAAAAAGATTTTTTCGAAAGGAAAAATAGGGCGGGAAAGAAAAAAAAGGAAAAAAAAAAAGGAAAAAAAAAAGAAAAAGAAAAAGAAAAAAAAAAAAAAAGGATAGAAAAAAATTTGGTCCTTTTATTAAACTCAGCGGAAAAAGACTTCTCGTGTCATTGATTTTGTATCACAAGAATAGGTCATGAAACATAACCTTTTTTTCTTTTTTTTTCCAAAAAAGGGTATATTTTAATTTTTTGATTAAGAAATCTTTATTAATCGGAGAATGTTTTGACAATCTTTATATGTATTCACAAATGACCTAAAATCATACATATTTTAGTAACTCGTGCCAAGAAAGTACAGATAATGAATTTTCCCACAATAGAAAAAACTCACACATATCAATATTAATAACTTAATCACTATTTGTAATTAAATCATTAATATCTTCAACCACTATTTATTTGATGTTATTTGTTTTCCTGCGGTTGTAGGATGCCAGCAAAACTCTATAAGAATTAACATAATGAAATTTATTTTTTTGATTTCAATTTGAAATAAGTTAATTGTTTTTATCTAGTAGGAGTATTATAAATTATAATCCAATGTAATAAATATCTATAATATTTCAACAAATGTATTGGATGCACGTGTACAACAAAAAAATGTAACGACCTCATTAGTGTGACGTGTACTGTGAAAGAAAGAATAATTAACAATAATTATTGTATAGTCGTTAAAAAAAATAACAATAATTAGATAGCGGCGCGACCTGTGGTCGCGCTAAAACCAGGAACGGAGTGCTTTGAGGTTCATTTAGTTGGTTGATGCAATTAATTCTCTGAGAATTTTTACTAAGTTGAGAAAGAATTTCCTTCGATCTAGAAGATCCAGGCAAGTTCTTGCGCTTGACGAAATCACTTGAAAGTTACTTTAGCAAGCGACGGCATAATGGATTGAAGAAACAGAAATTAGTACAATATAAAAATTTGATTTCTTTCTCGGTTCAGTAAGAAGGGAAAATACACTCAAAGTGGGAATTTTTTACAATACGAATGTTAGTAGGGTTGAATTTTTCTAGATCGAAGGAATCCTTTCTCAACTTAGTAAAGGAAAAAATAATTGAAGGGGGTGATTACGATCTGTCAGCGGGAATTTTTTACAATACGAATGTTAGTAGGGCTGAATTATTTTAGATTGAAGGAATCCTTTCTCAACTTAGTAAAGGAAATTACAGAAATTAAGAACCGTCAGTGGGAATTTTTTACAATACGAACGTTAGTAGGGCTGAATTCGTTCATTCCAAAGAAGTTAGTGCAATTTGAAAGTTGGTTCTTGTAAATATTACACCGTAAACGAACTGCACATTTCGTTACGTTACACCAATTTCTGTCTTTCGTAAATCCCTTGATCTAGGAAAATTTCATTATGCCAAGGACTACTTTCCACTTGTCAAAGTTACTTCGTCAAGAAGTTGGCATAAAGATGTTAATCTAACGTTAAAGATCCGTTTCGTTACGTTACGCCAAATTCTGTTTTTCACATATACATGACGTTTATACGCATGTGTGAAAAATATGCAGGACATGATAAATACGATCATGCCGACCAATCACGTTCAAGATTTTGCGGACGAACATTTCTCCCTTCTATAGTCCATACACTTCGTGATTTCATCACTCCGTTCCTGGTATAATCCTTTTGACTTAATTGTAAATAATTTATTGTTTGTTGTACCCATCAAAAAAAATCCTATAGCGGTAAATATCAAATTTTCGTGCCTTTGTAATGTCATATAAATCAAAAATCGGTAATACCAAAATGAGATTTTTTTTAAAAAGAGTAATATACCAAATTTCTTTTTTGTGCTTAAATGCGCTTAACGAGGAAATGTCTACTGACTGTAAATATCAGTTATTATTATTTTTGTTATAAAAAATTCGTATAACATATAACGAATATTTTTATATATTTTCCACGAAACTTACGTTCGTTTTTTTGGCATTTCAAAAAAAGATGCCAGAAATAAAAAAATCTATTCATTATTGATTTTAAATACTGGATTGATAATTTTGCATGGTTAGTAAAGATGTCTTCCAAAATTGCTGTTGTAACTACCTCAATCTTTATTGTAGTTATTATAATTTAAAAATAAATTTACAAAATGTGGAGAGATTTTCCACTATTGTACGTTTAAAAAAAATTACATTATACTATTATATTATCAAATCAATTATTTACAATAAAAAAATTTTATCTGTCGGTACAATAATGCATCCTTCGTGACAGATATGATTAACCCTTTTTCGGTAATAGAACTGTAAAGATATATAATTGGTTTAAAAAGAAAAACAAATCTGCTCCTTTGTTTGTAAATAATATATGTGTAACGAAATATTGCGTTACCATGAGAGTTATTCTTTATTTTATTTTATTTTCAAGAAACATTTTATAAATTAATTAATTACATACAATATAAATAATCTTGAATGAATGAATAAAATTAACTTTTTTAACAATCGAGATGCATAAATTGGGAAATAATAAATGAGCCGTTTGTGTAATTTGTATTCTTCTTTTGATTTGGTTTCTCACGACTCAATTCAGCAATACGCAAAATTTTGGATAATGAATCGTGAGGTAAACTTTTAAATATCAATAATTAATATTATTTATTGTAAAGATATTTAACATTTCTGATCGACATATTCTGCTAAAAAATATTGATATTTTATAGAAGAAATTATTACTAAATATTTAATTTAATATCTATTATTAACGTAAAATTAATTATTATTACATATAAATTATGAAATTACTGATAAATTTATTCGTTATTATTATTATTATTTTTTAAAAAAAAAGAATGGAATAATATTATCGATAAAATTTATTCATACAAAATAAAAATAAGTTTGTATCCGCATTTTGGATGATAATACAATACAAAAATAGATAAGCCAATAATGACAATAATGCCAATAATGCTAATAATGTTAATAATGCTAATAATGCTAATAATGTTAATAATATTAATAATACTAACAATGTAATAATGCTAATAAATAAATAAAAAATTTAAAAAATTTAAAAATAAAAATAAAATAAAATATAAATATATAAAAACAAAGTTGGTGCACATGAATTTGCTTATATAATCTTAACATTATTTACAACTCATCTAATAATACTAGTAAATTATAATTATCTACATTAAAAAAAATTACATTACATTATTATAATACATTATTTACAATAAAAAAATTTTAAAAAATCTTGAATAATTCAATCTGCTGGTACAATAAAGCATCCTCATGACAAATGTAAATAACGTCGTTAAGACATTTTTTATTGGAGGTGACAGTTAGAACTGTCATTATCTAATCAAAAGGCTAATTTGGATATGTTTCTATAAGATCTTTGACAGCATTGGGATGTAAACCATATTTTCTTGAAAGATCGGAGATATCATCATCTCTTGAAATATTATCATATAAAGGATCTATTGTTTTAAATTAATAAATTAATAAATATTTACGTACAGTATATAAATGATAATCATCAAACTGAACTAAATTAACTTACTAATTTTATTATTATCGTCTTCCAATTCATTCAGCATATTTAGAAATATTTCTCTATCTTTGAAGCCATCGGGATGTAAATCTGAAAGATCGGAAATATCATCATCTCTTGAAATATTATTATAAAAAGGATCTATTATTTTAAATCAATAAATTAATAAATTAATAAAAACTTATAAAAATGACAATCATCAATAACTGATTTAACTTACCAATTTTATTTTCGTCTTCATTTAATTCATTTACATGAATTTTGTGGGGACCACGTTTTAGGACTGGTTGAATGTATTCACATTCTAATCCCTTCTTGACACATCTTTCGCAAGATGGGTTTTGGTTATTGTCGGAACATTTTTTTTTTGCTTTTTGGCAGTTCCTACAAGCAACGGTAACGTGTGTTCTATTAGTTTTATTCATCTCTAATGTGAATATAATAATTTATTAAATGTTAAAAAGATTTTTTCGAAAGGAAAAATAGGGCAGGAAAGAAAAAAAAAGGAAAGGAAAAAAAGAAAAAAAAAAGAAAAAAAAAAA
>PQFF01000344.1:194164-229008 GCA_003547095.1 Diversispora epigaea
AAAATAAGGATGGATCCTAAAATAAGGATGGATCCTAAAAATAAGGATAAATCCTAAATATTTAAGGATAAGGATTTGTAATTCGGATTTGATCAAGAAAATCCGGATCTAATTCGGATTGTATTTTGAAATAGGATCGGAACACTATGTAGGATGCCAGCAAAACTCTATAAGAATTAACATTTAACTGATTAATTTTTTCAATAATGAAATTTATTTTTTTGATTTCAATTTGTAATTAATTTAAATTAGTTAATTGTTTTTATCTAGTAGGAGTATTATAAATTACAATCCAATATATAATTAGATAAATAAATAGCTTTATATTAACAACAACAATATTGGTAAGTTGAACTTTTAAATAATAACAATTAATATTATTTATTATTTAAATCATCTAATTAATTAATTATGTAAAATAGATTCTTTATTAAAAAAGATATTTATAACATTTCTTACACGAAATGTGGTTAAAGGTTTCTATCAAAAAAAAATTTGATGAAGACCGATTTCTATCATAGTAATAATTTCTTCTATAAAATATCAATATTTTTTTATACAAAGATTAGGTTTTCAATATTCTAAACTTAATATATATATATATATCAAGTTTAAAATTTAATTCAATAGACAGAAAATGTAATTATTATTATAACCAGAGAACTTTTAGAAATATTTTGTTTAATATTTTTTTTATTAACATAATATTACTTGAAATTTAATGTAACTAATAATATATATTAATATATATATACTGTATAGTATAAATTTATTTTCCTAATTCGTTATTATTATTTATTTGTTTATTTTTTTAAAAAAAAGATAAAGCGGAATAATATTATCAGTAGAATTTATTCATACAATAAATACAAAATAAGACATATCTGTAAAAAAAGGGGACGTGCGAGATACACAAAAATTCAATAAAATGGCCCAATTAACTATCTAGTTCTAAAAATAAAGTTGCATTAAAATTAAAAATGTGGAACAAGACGTGCTGAAACATCCAAAAAATGAGGAGTTGAAACCCATCATATTTTATATATTTTATCATTTGTATTTGTGAATCTTTACCTTATGTTAAATCACTGTAAATAATATCCTGACACAATTTATTAAATTTATTATTACTGATTAATATTAAACAAAGAAAAATATAAAGAATGAAAGCGGCGTAAATACATACATTTTAATTAAAAAAATAACATATCTAGGAAAAGATTTCATAATTTCAAATTAATGATATAAGCCACAAATAATGTTTTGATCTTAAGAGCAACTTTTAAATTTTTATACTATATAATTTACCTAATTTATTGAGATGCATTGAATAGTCAATATCCGGACTAAGATATTTTATTTTCAAAAAGCATTTTATTGTCTGGAGTGTAGTGTAGGACTTTACACTTTTAGGACATAAAGTGGTACCAAAGTTCCGTTTATGATTGAACAACGTATGACATTATCTCCGGACTAGTATTTTAGGACACAAAAGGAATTTATACCACGTGATTCTTTGTTCTATTCTCAGTAACACGGCGTAGTTTGATTATATGACACATATGACAATTCTCTACCTTTACCTTAAATAATAACCAAAATGATAAAAATGGTTATCCCGAAAAAAAATTGATTGACATATCCTAAAATTTAATGTGTATATATATACATATTATAAATTTATTTTCCTACTTTCGTTATTATTACTATATTTTTTTTTAAAAAAAAAGAAAGCGGAAAAATATTATCGGAAAATTTTCATTATTCATCAATAAATATAAATTTGTATCCGCATCGGTAGTAGATAATTAAATTTTGAATTAAATATTATTAATCAACAATACATGACACTCTTAAAGTGATCCGTAAAAAAATAAAAATAAAATAAAAAAATAAAATCAAAATTAAAGAAAAATGTTCATATTATATCATAGAAGTGGTCCACGTTTAGTGGAAGCATGTTACATGAATTACGTTGATCGTATAAAAATAATCTTAAACTTATCATTTTCTAATCTAATAATATAAATCAATTTGATATAAATCTATTTAAAATTGAAACATTAAAAAAATTACATTATATTATTCAGGGTTGGGAAATTTGTATGTACTAGATAAAATTAATGTTGTACTAAATTTTATACTAGTTATTATAGTGTACTAACTGTACTAACCTATTTTTCCCAACCCTGATATTATTATATAATTACATTAATATAAATCTATTTGATATAAAAATTGAAACATTAAAAAAAACATCATATTATTATATTACATTATCAATTATTTAAAATAAAAAAATTTTAAAAAAAATCTTGAATTATTTAATCTGCTGGTACAATGTGAGACAAATGTAAATAACGTCGTTAGGGCATTTTTTATTGGAGGTGACAGTTAGAACTGTCATCATCGAATCAAAAGGCTAATTTGGAAATTATTCTTTAAGATCTTTGACAGCATTGGGATGTAAACCATATTTTCATGAAAGATCGGAAATATCATCATCTCTTGAAATATTATCATATAAAGGATCTATTATTTTAAATTAATAAATTAATAAATATTTACGTACAGTATATAAATGACAATCATCAAACTTAACTAATTTAACTTACTAATTTTATTATCGTAATTCATTCAGCATATTTAGAAATATTTCTCTATCTTTGAAGCCATTGGGATGTAAATCTGAAAGATCGGAAATATCATCATCTCTTGAAATATTATCATATAAAGGATCTATTATTTAAATTAATAAATTAATAAATTAATAAATTAATAAATGACCATGTAAAAATCTGTTAATATATTTTATTTGTAAAACAACGGATTTCACGTGATAAATTATCATTTTTAACCAATAAAAATTTGTAATGTGATAAAACAACAGATTTCATGTGACTATTTATCATTTTTATTGGTTAAAAATGATAATAGATCATGTGAAATATGTTGTTTTGTAATCGATTATATTAACAGATTTTTACATGACCGCACTATACCAATTTTATTTTAATTCATTTACATGAATTTTGTGGCGACCACGTTTTTTTTCTGGTTGAATGTATTCACATTTTAACCCCTTCTCGACACATCTTTCGCAAGAAAAATTGTGGTTGTAATCGGAACATTTTTTTTTTGCTTTTTGGCATCAATGGTAACATGCGTTCTAGTGGTTTTATTCATCTTTAATGTGAATATAATAATTTATTAAATGTTAAAAAGATTTTTTCAAAAGGAAAAATAGGGCAGGAAAGAAACGGTGGAAAAAAATATATGAGAATTATTGTGTTTTATTAGAATTTGAGGGTGTGACACTTAGGAAAAAATATGAGACTTCGTCAAAATTCCGATTTATCTCATATACAACCTTTTCCAAAAAGAAGAGGGAAATTATTATTATTTATTATTAATGTCAAAATTACATACAAACTTGGATGTGTTTTGGTTGCACGAAACAAACTTGGATAAATGTTTTGGTTACTACTTTCATTTCATACATTGATTTTGACAAAAAATATATACCTCAGCTGCAGAGGCACAACTAACTTTGTTGTAAAAGATAAATAAGCAGGTTATGAATGTCCTACATTCGTTATTATTATTTTTTTTAAAAAAAAGAGAGGGGGGAAGAATATTGTATCCACATTTAGAAAACATAAAAATAAGCAATAAATAATAATACAATAGTTACAAACAATACAAAAATAGATAAGCAGTAGATAATTAACTTTTTTATTAATTATGAATTAGATATTATGCATATGCCAATAATGTTAATAATGCTAATAAATAAAAAAATTTAAAAAAAATAAAATATAAAAAAAATATAAAAAATTAAAAATTAAAAATTAAAATTAAGGGGATTTTGGAAAAAGCGGACTCATAGATTTGATCTATTTTGCTTATATAAAAATAATCCGATTTATCATTTACAACTCATCTAATAATACTAGTAAATTATAATTATCTACAATTAAAAAAAAATTATATTATATTATATTACATTATCAATTATTTACAATAAAAAAAATTTTGAATTATTTAATCTGTGGTACAATAAAGCATCCTGTGAGACAAATGTAAATAACGTCTTTAGGGCATTTTTTATTGAAGGTGACAGTTAGAACTGTCATCATCGAATCAAAAAGCTAATTTGGAAATGTTTCTTTAAAATCTTTGACAGCATTGGGATGTAAACCATAATTTCTTGAAAGATTGGAAACATCATCATCTCTTGAAATATTATTATATAAAGGATCTATTATTTTAAATTAATAAATTAATAAATATTTACGTACAGAAATGAATTTAACTACCGATTTTATTATCGTCCCCGTCCAATTCATTCAATTCATTTATTTCGTTTACATGAATGTTGCGTGGACCACGTTTTTTGACAGGATGACCGTATTCACGTTCTAACCCTCTTTTACACATCTTTCGCAAGATGAGTTGGGATTGTAATCAGAGCATTTTCTATAAGCAATTTGACAATTTTTACAAGCAACAGTAACATTCACTTTCTTGGTTATTATTTTATACATATTTAATAATGTATTAAATGAATGTTAAAAGTAATAAAAATATTGAAGGAGATGGAGATTATAGAGATTAAGGAGATTAAGGAGATGAAGGAGATGCAAGTGAATATCATTAAATAGAATTGAAATTTTATGAACATTTACTATTAAATAAGAAAGGAAACTTTTTTTATTTATAAATTTTAATCGCGGAAAAATATGTGTAACAAACATTTGTTTACCATTGAGAGAATGTTTGAACCTATATCTTATTCTTCTGATAATCAGTAATCTATATTTTATATTCTTTTATTCTTTTGATGGTTGAATGAGAACTGCAAGATATTTATATTTATCGTAGTATTACTATATTAGTGATAATTCAAGTCGATTTTAAATGTCTATCGTACAGTGCGAATTTTTTTCCAAAATAACATGTCACGACACATATAGTAAAGTCTCTCTATAATCACACACTTTATAATCACATCTTTGTATAATCACACTTTCCAATGCTATATAAAAAAAACTTCTATATAATCCTAATTCCTTATAATCACCCTTTTTTTGGTCCCGACCATGTGATTATAGAGACTTATAATTATTCACTCTATGTAAAGAAAAATAAAAATAAAAACTTTTATAAAATTATTTCTAACGAAAGACTTCTAAATGATGATAAAAAGTATAGAATTATGCATGAAAATCAAAACACGCAAAGGGATGCATTCATTATATCATGGAAGTATAAGAAATATCATAATAAACAATTTCATCTAATTATTATCTACAATATACATTGCAGATTTTCTGCTAGGGAAATCAACATCTGATACATCCGATTCGTGTGTTTAAAATTGTGTTTCATTTTCGTACTGAACAAATAACAAATAACTGATTTTTAGATTGTTAGATTTGCTAGATTTGCTAGATTTGAAGGAAATAGGGGCCATTTTATTTATATTTTATATTTTAATTTCAACAATATGATAATATAAACAATGAACAATGGATTACAATAGAATGATTACTATAAAGAGGAGATTCCATTGGTCATTAAAAAAACAATAACAATAATTATAATAATTCTAATAACTTATTTTTTCTATTTCATCCATTCCTCGCTAATATTTAGTTACCATTAATATTTTGAATTTCTATATAATAATGATAATAATAAATAAATGAAAAGCAATTATACAAATTATACACTCAAAAAATATTTATCAAATAAATTTTAGAAGACGATTTTATAATGAATTGCTATATAAAAATTATTGGATTAATTTGATTTTACAAATATGGACAAATAAATCGAAAATTTCTTCAGCTTTCTAATTGAAATTATTAGTGATCCAGCTAAGTCGGTACTATTTATTAATAATATAATATTTGGGGATTTAATAGTTTCGAATCTGTCAGATGATTTCAAAAAATTAATTTCCAGTATATAATAGAATATCTTTTATTTTTTAAAAAATTTACTGACTTTTTACAAAAAAAATATCTGATGGAAATCACGAAAATAATTAGATAAGATCTTTTAATAAAATTAATCTTACAACAAATATCACAATTATATTAAACAAACTATTGTAAAAATAGTTTGTGCGCAAAGTATTGTAGAAATTAATTTCATTCAAGTTGATTATATTTATTAAAATTCGTTTAAAAATCAAAATTTTGGTAGTTTTATATTTATTTTATATATTGTATTTTCAAAAATATTCTTTTATTCAATACATTAATTTCCTTCAATTTTATTACCATACTTTTTTTTATTTTCATTATTCGTTTAATTCTAAATTAAGTATTTCTTTTCAGCAAACTAATAACTCGCGCTACATAAAATCCGATTTCATTCTTTATATTCAAGTTTATACCTCTAACTCCTGTAAAATTGCAAATTATTCTAAAAAGTGACATTTGAGTTTTGAAAAGGTTATCTCAAGATTTTACAGAACTTCTTTATGGTAAAGAAGAATATAATGTTATTATCAAAGTTCAAGAATAAAATAAAAAAAACCTTCACTGCACACTTGGCTATCATTCATTTTATTTTAATAAAGTACTGTTCTCAGTGATGAAAATAATAAAATCGATTATTCTTAGGTAAGGCTTTTATATTAATTATTTTAGTTATTTTTAATTTGAGTATTATGCATTGAGGAAGTATTTTTGAATAATACATATTAAATTAAATAATTAGTTTTATACAAATATATCCATGGCAAAATTATTGATAGAGAAAATATGGATACCAAAACTATGTTTAAATTGATGATTGCTGCTAATGAGTTAGAGTTTGAGGAATTATTCAAGAAATTGGAAAGTCATCTTATTGAATCCAAAGCTTCTTGGTTAAAAATTCGTTCAATTTTTAAACATAACAAATTTAAAAATTTGTATTTCAAAATATCAAGTATTATTTTTTGAATCCGCGGATTTCACTTCTCTTCATGAAATTAAGTGGGAATCTTACTTTACCTGAGAAATTGGAAGAACGAGAATTTGTTACTTTTCTACAACGATTCTTACGTAAAACAAATCATTTCGAAATTGAATGGATAATTTTAATATTTGATCATTGATCTCTTTA
Organism: Diversispora epigaea; assembly: GCA_003547095.1. Lineage (NCBI taxonomy): Eukaryota > Fungi > Glomeromycota > Glomeromycetes > Diversisporales > Diversisporaceae > Diversispora > Diversispora epigaea. Next base: position 201,287 of record PQFF01000344.1, read on the forward strand.
AAAAATTATTCATTTTTCTATTAGAAAATTTTTATATGCTCTATGTTAATTAGGATTAACAGGTTTTGGTACGATCATTATTTTACTCCTTTGCGAACTTGTGTGAATTACATTTATAATAAATTTTTATTTTTTCAAGATTTTTAATGGAAACGTGAAACGAATACGAAATGTAGATTAAAATTTTCTAGATTTTGGACCCTTTAAGGAGATCTGTAGAGTAAGAACCAAATTAAAGTATTACACTCTCCATTCTCTTCAAGAGTTCGCTTCCAATGACACAAATGATAATTTCTTGTTAATAATTATTATTATTAATCTAATAATGGAGATTTTTGAATACCGCAATTAATAAAATAAGTGACCTTACAATATGTTTCTCATTATAATATCTTTTTGAAATAATAATAATAAATAGGTAAATTAAATATAGAGCGAAACGTTTACCCTCCTGAGTTGTATTTATTTAGTTTTAATTTTTTATCATCCCAATTCAAATCTAAAAATATGAAGAAATCTATTTATAAATAATACAAATTTTTAAAAAATTCATTTATTAATACCAATTTAATGATCAAAAAAGTGAATTAATTATTTTGTAACTTGAAAAGAATTAATAACATCATCATAAATAATGATAATGAGCACTCAAAAATTTTAAATAAATACAGGTTTAGGCTCTCCATATATTCAAAAAATTCATTCAATTCCAGCATTGCGTATTTAATTATCGCGAAATTCACATGAATATGTATCTAAAATCTTTTTAAATTAAAAAAACAAAAGAATAATAAATTTCATATTTTAAATTTATATATTATACACATAAATTACGACATTCATCAATTATACCAACCAGCTAAATGCTACACTTCCAAATATTTTACTTTGCTGAATTGAGGGTTGACTAATATTTAAATCTTTACAAATTATAAGCAATTAATTGTCAAGATGATATTATTGATAATTGATAGATTTATTATTTCGATTTTGTATACTATCCATTATTCATTTTCAAATAAAGAAAGACACACATCGCACGAAAATAAAAATTTATTTTTTATGCTTTTTGTTATCGATATAATATATCTGTTTGAATTCTATTTTAAAATTAACTAAAACACACGAAATGTTAATCAGCCTCAATTATTTTAATAATCTTTAATTATTCTCAAAATGGAAATAAAATTCAATATACATGTCCAACAGCTAAATTAGATGTGGTAATTTTTAAACAAACGCGTAAATAAATCACTTGTTTATAAAAATCGTGTGATAAGTAAATCTTATTTTTTTAAAGAAAAAAATGTTAAAAATTTTACTCAGTAATTTCTTTCTTGATAAAAAAAATTATTTCTGATTTACAATTTTCCGAAGACCAATTTGCATCATTATATGCTAATATTTTATAGAAGAAATTATTACTAAGATAGAGGTTTCAACATTTTAAACTTTTTAATATATATGTATCAATGTATCAAGTTTGAGATTTAATTCAATAGATAGAAATTTTAATTAATCATTATAACCCAAGAAATTTTAGAAATATTTAGTTTAATGAATATAAAATTAATTAATACTCTTATAATTTAATGTAACTAATAATATATATATAGTATAAACTTTTTTTTAAAAAAGGGGGAGATGGTAAATTACAAATATAAATTTGTATCCACTTCATTTTTGAAAAACAAAAGGTAATATTAGATAATAAATAATAAACAATAGTAAACAATACAAAAATGCAAATAAGCGGATAATTAACTTTTTTATGCATTTATAGTACGGTTAACAAACAATTACTAATTTTTAAACAAAATAAGAAATTTTCGAGTGCACATATATAAAAAAATATCATATTTTGATAAAAGCTATAAAATAATGTTAAATGGTTAAATGATTTTTATATGTTTTAAAACAATATTCATTGGTCTCTCAGTTTCTTTTATTGGCCAATTTTCTTCCACATGACATATAATCACAATTTGTTGATTGGTAATTAAATTAAAAATTAAAAAATTAAATAAAAAAATAAAAAAATAAAAATAAAATAAAAAATAAATTCAAAAATTGTTATCACAGTTTCACACATTTAGCACATATAGATAATCTTATCTAATAATATTGATAAGTTATAATTATCTACAATTAAAAAAAATTATATTAATATCAAAATTATCAAAATTGAAACATCAAAAAAATTACATTATATTATTATATTATTATCAATTATTTAAAAAAAATCAAAATACCTTATTCCGCCGGAACAATAAAACATCCTTCATGACAAATATGATTAACTTCATTTTGGCATTTTTTGTCGGAGGTGGCAGTTAGAACTGTCATTATTAAATCAAAAGGCTTGTCAGGGAATGTATCCCTTAATGACTTAATCACATTAGGTTCCATTTGATATTTTCTTGAAAGACTATCATCATGAATTTGGCGACCACGTTTTTTGTCGGGACAAATGTATTTACATTTTAACCCTCTTGTTACACATCTTCCGCAAGATGAGTTGTTGTCAGAACATTTTTTTTTTGACTTTTGACAGTTTACACAAGCAATGGTAACTTTCGTTCTATTTGTTTTAGGCATATTTTAACGTGAATATAATAGTTTATTAAATGTTTTAAAAACGGAGTAGGACATCTTTTATAATTTTCGTAGCGGAAAATAGCTGCGTTGTGTTACTGTCAAAATTCCGATTTTATTTCATGGATTGATTGAATCATGAAAAAAATAATCTTGGCGAGATAGAAGATTTCTTGACATTATAATATTTGATTTATGTTGAATAATCTGTATCGATCAAGTTTAAACTGTCTTTATTGGATTTTTTTAATTTTTGTCGGGAAACATTACTCGTGGACAAGCATATTCTATTACCCCTAATTAAAATTTCTATATAAGGACTTGTGGCGCGGAAATTTTCTCCAATGTACTTGTTTATTGTGTAAAATCTATCATAGATTTCTTTTTAGTAACAAATCATTTTTTGAAACATTTATATTTTATATTTTAATTTCCGATAATATAAACAATGATATTATCGCTTTCAAACTGGTGCGATAATGTGATGTAAATCAATTTTTATTTAACTCATTTACATGTATTTGGCGGAGACCACGCATCTTTACTGGTTGAACGTATTCGCATTCTAACCCTACCCTTTTCTAACACATCTTTCGCAAGATGAATTGTGATTATCAGAAAAATATTTGCAAATTATGTTATAACGAATGCGTGTTACCATGCCATGAAAGTACTTCTAGAACCATTTTAAAGATTAATTAATCACACATGTGTAAAATTTATCATTATATATTTTAAATTATTCAACATAAATTATTCGGTTAAATATATAAATATATGCAAATTATGTTATAATGATGCATTTATTTTATTGTACTGTGTTACCATAAAAGTACTTCTGAAACATTTTAAAGATTAATTAATCATACGAAAATATATAAAATTTAAAAAAGGAAATTTTGTGTTTTTTATCACTGTTTTTAAAAAAAAATATTTAGTCCAATCTTGTTAAATATTTGTGAATTGTGTTATGACGAAATTTATTATGATGCATTTATTTTATTGTATTACCATTGTTAGAAGTTTTTTTTTAGTTTATTTTATTTCTTTATTATTTTATTATTTATTCTTTCTTGTTATGTCTTATTTACTATTTATTATTATTTATCTCTAGCTTTATTTATTTTTACTTAGTAGTTATTGTATCTATTTTAGAATTGACCTATATATGTTTAGTTATTTCTATTTTTGTATAGTCAGTTAATTAAATAACACCTTAGAATAGTATCAGAAATTCATATTAACTAAAGTAGAATTAGAATAGAAAAGGTTAGTTGACTGTCAAAGGACCTTGAAGACCTCAAGTGAGGTCTTGATCACCTTGACCCTCAAGTGAGGTCCATAGTTAAAGAGCTCTCAGATGAGGTCCAGCAGCAAGTGAGGTCTGATTATCAGTAGACCTCAAGTGATGGCTTTAGACCTCAAGTGAGGTCCTGGACATCAAAGAGTGGAAATGTATATAAAGACAAGATAAATTGTCTTGTCCAAGTCAGTTTTGGAGTTTATTTAATTCCTATTTCTTTTATTTTAATAAGAATAACAATTCCTTCATATTTTGTCTTGAAGTGAAATAATCAAAGGACATATTGTATAACCTAAACTCACCTTTGATCTTTATTTTTGATTTATTGAATTTATAATTGTTTTAGTTATTATATTTTAATTTGATTTAATATTTTTGATTATTGATCAATTTGATCAATTTATAGTTATTGATTACTTGTTGGTAGATTATTTAGATAAATTGATATTATCCTTGTTTAATTGAATTCTTCCTATAGTTTATATTTTATTCCTCAAGTATTTATAATCATCAAATTAAATAACGAACAATTGAAATAAATGTAAATTAAATAATGAACAATTGTTTTGAAGTTTGTTTATTAATATATATTTATTTCCAAAAATTTATTCAATCTAGAATTGCATATTTAATTATCACGAATTTAATAATAAATTAAAATAAATAATCTAATTAATTGAATTAATCGTTGTGAAATATACCAACCAGCTAAATGCTACATTTCCAATATTTTACTTGATGCTGGATATTTACAAATCAAATTATAAGTAATTAATTAATTGTAACAATTAATTTTCAAGATAATATTATATAATAAGTCCAGTAACTCACCCGTCATCGATTATATTATTTGCTGCTCAAGATGTGATCAATAAATTTGATAATTGATAAATTTATTATTTCGGATGGAATTTTGGAAAGAAGTCCATTATCTTGAAGTCACACCGATTTTAAAAATACAGTTCATTTTCAAATAAAGAAAAATACCTAAAATTTATTTTTATGCCGATGAGCTATTTTATTTTGTTAGAAATCATTCCTTATACAAAAAAAACGAAATCAATAATACTTACGTTTGATGCGATGCAGCGCTGGACCCTTTGAATCATTTATTTACCAACGCGAAAAAAAATAAAATGACTTTATTTCTCAAAGTGAATTCTTTTTTCCCAAAAAGGAGCGATTTTCCTCAAAAAAAAAGTTTATTATTAATTGCCAATTGCCTATTTTTTTAATATTATATCATTTATTTATTATTATTATTAAATGCACCTGATGATCATAATGAGCACCACGTTTTATATCGATCATTGTGATGTTTGAACAATACATTATTTATTATTATTTATTCGAAATCAGGATTACAAATTTTCCCATAAAACATAATATTTATTAATATATAGGCATATTTAACGACTAACGGAGTCTCTAAATGGCTAGGAAAATAAATAAATAATAAATAAAACCTAATTTTTTTAAAAAAAGAGTGATAATAATAATAATTCGATTATAGAATTATGCATGGAAAATCGTAAAAAAAACCTTATAGCGTTCATTCATATTATTATAGAACACGTGAGTTCTTCGTAGGAAATTACATTTTCTAACTTATATTATAACTTATACAACTTATCTAATAATAATCTGCAATTGAAAAAATTACATTAATATTATTATGAACCTATTTAAAAAAATTGAAACATTAAAATTATTAAAATTAATTAATTAAAAAAATTACATTATATTATCAATAAAAAATTTAGAATAATTTAATCTGCTGCCGGTACAATAATGCATCCTTCGTGACAAATATGGTTAACTTCATCAGGACATTTTTTTTTGCTAGTGGCAGTTAGAACTGTCATTATCGAATCAAAAGGCTTGCCAGGAAATGTATCCCTTAACTCCTTGACCGCGTTGAATTCTATTCCATATTTTCTTGAAAGATTGGAAATATCATCCTCTCTTGAAATATTATTATATAATGGGTCTATTATTTTACATTAATAAATAAATGATTTACGGTATAAAAAAACGACACCAATTTAACTTACCAATTCCAATTTTATTATTACGTGGTCCACGTTTTTTAACAGGATGAACGTATTCACATTCTAACCCTCTTTTTACACATCTTTCGCAAGATGAGTTGTGGTTGTAATCAGAACATTTTTTTTGAGCAATTTGACAATTTTTACAAGCAACAGTAACATTCACTCTCTTGGCTTTTACTTTATACATATTTAACAATGTATTATCAGAGAAAAAGTTAGCTTCTTTTATTTTAAATTTTAGTAGCGGAAAAATATGTGTCACGAATATTTGTTTTTCTAACATATTTTTGATAATAAATATAATTCTCCATTTTCTCCATTTTCGTTTTAAGATGTCTATAAATGGAAATTATAAATCAATGTTAATATTATTATTTATTATTTATATTATTCTTATTAATCGAAATACCACGTTATTGGTACCTATCTATTTATATCTTATCCAATAGAAAAGGAATTTAGCATCTTAATCAATTAACCGAATCACAAAACAAACTGTAACCCTAACTCTGATTTTATGAAATCACTGCTAATATAATATTAAAAGTATTTTTTTTTTAATCGGAAATTTCCTTCTCGACCGAATTCCAAAATTTCTCTACTTTCGATAATTCATTTTTACATTTTCAACAAAAAATTTGAAGCTTTCTGTATTTTCTACAAGAAATTTATATATAACCAATTGAAATTATTGATTCTAAATTGGCACTATTTTATTAATAATATTTGGAAAAGTTATTTAATAAAACTTATAATTTAGTTTCGAATCTGTTATGTAGCGTCAAAAATATAATAAAATATATGATTTAAAAAATTTTTTTTTCAATGTATAAGAAAGTATTGTTTATTTTTTAAAAATTACTGGACTTTTTACAAAAAAAATACACATAATTATTCATTCATAAAGAAAAACAATAAAAAAACAAAGAATCTAGAGAAAGTATGACTATCATATAAAAAATAAATTCTTGAGCAAAATAATTTCCTTTATTTAATAATCTATTAATTATTGAAATTCATTGTAAACATTGGCGCTTACCTTTAAAATCTTTAGTATTAAAATAAAGAGATAATATTTTTTTTCATGAACTTCATCTCTTTTAGTAACATCTATAAAATATTAAAAGTTCTACTTATACGCTATTCACATAGTATATTTTATTCCCCTATGTAAAGAAAAATTAAATTAAATTAAATTAAATTAAATAAAAGAAATAAAATAAAACTTTTATAAATTATTTTTACAAATAATCTATTTGAAAAACAATATTGATTTTTTCATTATCTACAATATTATAAATTACAACGATTGTATCAACCTTTTCTTTTCTGTTTGCATAAAAATTTAATATGCAACAAAATGTATATATATTTTCCATAATCTAATTTCAAATAATTGATCAATAACGTATCTATTTGACAAGATTCCATCATTATATTCTTCCCTATGGTAAATATTTATTTGGTTTATTCAAACAATTTTCTTAAAACATAATATTTATTAATACTTACTTTATGAAATCTGTCACGATTATTTTATGATTTTTTTCAAATTATATAAATAAATAAACATATTTAATGACCAATCTCTAAATGATAAAATAAAAATCACATAGTAAATGTAAAATTGGCGAAATTCGAATTATAAAATTATGCATGAACAAACCTATTCATATTATATCATATCGCAAAATGATATATTTTGCTTATGTAATCTTAAACAATGTAACTTATCTAACATAATAATACTAATAAATTATAATTACCTACAATTAAAAAAAAATTACATAAAAATTGAAACATCTAAAAAAAAATACAATTATTTACAATAAAAAAATTTAAAAATCTTGATCCAAATATTTTTTAGCGTATAACGATCCAAATTGGTCTTCTTCAAATGGTCTATCAGAAGTAGCTGATAAAAATTGGCAAAAGATTTTTTGGGATAGGTCTCTATGAGATCTTTAACCGCATTTTCGTGTAAGTCATATTTAAGTGACAAATTAGAAATTTCGTTTTTATCATCTTCCTTATTATTATATAACGGATCTATTATTATAAATTAATAAATTATTTACTCGGGGTTATATACAATCATCTAACTTCACTAATTTAACTTACCAATTTTGTTATAATCCACATTTAACCCATTTACATGTATTGGGCGGGGACCCCGTTTCTTTACTGGTTGAACGTATTCGCATTCTAACTCCCTCTCGACACATCTTTCGCAAGATGAATTGTGGTTGTAATCGGAACATTTTTTTTTTGCTTTTTGGCGGTTCCTACAAGCAATAGTAACATTCACCCTTTCAGTTTTTACTTTATACATACTAATGTGAACATAATAATGTATTAAATGAACGTTAAAAGATATAATCAGTTTAAGAATCAGAAAAAAAATCAGCTCTTTTTATTAATAAATTATAATAGCAGAAAATAGATGTTGTCAAATAAATAATATAGTAACAGAACACAAGAATTTGTCTTGAATGCATTTATTTTATTGTACTGTATCATGTCATCATTGAACGAAGATATATAAAATTTAAAAAAGGAAATTTATCATTCTATATTTTAAATTATTCAACATAAATTATAACGAAATTTACTACGAATGCATTTATTTTATTGTATTGTGTTACCATTAATAAACGAAGATATCATTTTAAAGATTAAAAAAGATATTTTAAATTATTCAATATAAATTATTTGGTCTAACCTTGTTAAATATTTACAAATTATGTTATAACGAAATTTATTATGAATTCATTTATTTTATTGTACTGTATTACCATGAAAGTACTTCTGAAACATTTTAAAGATTAATTAATCGCACGAACGAAGATATGTAAAATTAAAAAAGGAAATTTTGTACTTTTTATCATTGTCTTTTTTAAAAAAATTATTCAACATACATCATTTATATACTAGGAAATGGTAAACCATTGCAAGTCCGGAGCGTAATACTAGGAATTGAGTTGTAAAGAAACAGATAAACATCAAAATAAAAATTTATTTTTTTCGTTTATATTTTGATTTTTATTTTTTGTTTTTTGATTATCCATCTATCAATTTTACGTGGCGTGACAAAAATTTAAAAAAGGAAATTTGGTATTTTTTTTTTAAATTATTCAACATAAATTATATAAAATTTAAAAAAAGGAAATTTTGTATTGTTTTTTTTAAATTATTCAACCAGGTAATACATGTATCTTAAAATTTAATGAATTTATATATTTAAGAATCACTGAAGTAATAGATATGAAAATATATACAGTCGATAAAAAAAATTAGATATTAAATCTAATTTATTTTATTGTAAGCACTAATATACAAGTAAATGATCAAATTCAAATTCACATATATTCCCCATTTTGCAAAATATAATTGATGAAACTTCCTTAAATAGTGGAGATGGTACAAGTGTAGAAGAAACTATACCAACCAAAAATCAAGATGATATTGTTTTAGAAGAAATAGATGAAAGTAAACAAGAAGAAATAGAAGGAAGAAATAGAAGTGAATGGGAAATAGATTAAAAATTATACAAAATATAGTAGATGGAACAAACAAAACTGATTATCAGTCGCAACCTGGAAATTGTGGTATTTATTTACTAAAACATTACTTTTTACCTGAATCACTACAAAACATATTATGATCTTGTAGCAACATTCCAACTTTCAATCTGAAAATGTAATTTGAAATGTTTATTGATTGCAATCATTATATTATTGATATTACATTATTGACTTTTACTTCAAATAATAAAAAGTTATAGTATTTTTTATTAAAAATATGAATACTTTCTCAATTAACAAAACAAATTTATTTTGGACCAGACATTGAAACTAAATTAAGACCAAAAAAATACTACTTTTTAGTCAATATTTGATATTTTTTTAACCAACAGAGCCTTGCTTCAAGATGTTTATTTTATTTGAAAATAGATATAAAATCTAATTCAACAAAAATTACATAGAGAAGTTTACTAAAATTAAAATAAATCTAGATTATGGTACAATCTATATATGTTACCAAAATTAAAAAGCCTTTGACTCAATTACTGGTATTTAATTGTATCCGTATAATTGCATCAAATGAATTATGTCAATTGCATCAATTGCATCAAATGAGTTATGTCAATTGTATTAATTGCATCAATTTTCATGACTTGATTCTAATTTTTCATAATTTTAATTGTGTTTGACTAAATTTAATAATTTTGATAACATGTATAGACAGTCCATAACACTAGTCAAATGAACAAAAATTAGAATCTTATTGATGACACAAATTAGATACCCTATTTATGAAAATTCAATAAATCAGAAATTCTTACATATGAATCAATTGTCTATATTATACATGTTCCCAAAATTTATTTTGGATTTTTGAGATATTTCATCTTTTGAGATTTATTCAGAATCTATTCTATATATGAAAGTAAAAAAAGTATCTAGTTATATGTATTTTTAATCAAAAAATCATCTGGGTAGTTAAAAATTTTCAGATTTTAAGTAAAATAATTTTGTCTTCTATGAAAAACTATTTCAACCTTTTCCTTCAAAATTGCAATTTCAGGGCCCAAAATAATTTTGTGTGCAAGTATAGTCTATATTTATTTAATATTTATTATAATTCCTTTTGTCATATTTCATTTAATATTTATCATCATTTATTTTATTATTATTCACTTATTATTACTTATTATTTATTATGTATTAATCTTAGAAGTGACATATATGTATTTAGCTATTTTTATATAATTAGTTAATTAAATTAGCACCTTAGAATGGTAACAAGAATTATATTAATTTTAAAATAGTAAAAGTTAATTGATTATCAAAGAGGATTCAATTGGAGTTCTGATCTTTTTTAAACCATAATTAAGAATACCTTAAAGAAAGCACAGTGCTCTAAAAAAGGGTTGACTATCCCTGGACTCTAAAAGAGGTTGAATACCCTAGTAAAAGTCCTGTACCTTAAAAATAAACATGTATATAAAGACAAAAGAAATTATCTTGTCCAGTTTTGGAGTTTATTTAATTCCTATTTCTTTTATTTTAACAATTCCTTCATATTTTGTCTTGAAGTGTTGCTGAAATAATATTGTATAACCCAAACTCACCTTGATCTTTATTTTTGATTCATTGAATTTATAATTGTTTTGGTTTTTATAGTTATTATATTTTGATTTGATTTAGTATTTTTAATTATTGATTAATTTGTAGTTATTGATTATTTGTTGGTTGATTATTTAGATAAATTAATATTATCCTTGTTTAATTGAATTCTATAGTTTATATTTTATTCTCCAAGTATTTATAATCATTCACATAATTTTAACCAACACAAGTTCACTACCAAGCTAAACCACTAGAAAATAGTAAGCTTGTTCTCCCAGGTAGTAACAATGCTAATAAAAATTAAATAACGAACAATTGAAATAAATGTAAATTAAATAATGAAAAATTGTTTTAAAGTTTGTTTATTAATATATATTTATTTCCAAAAATTCATTCAATCTAGAATTGCATATTTAATTATCACGAAATTAATAATAAATTAAAATAAATAATTTAATTAATTGAATTAATCACTGTGAAATAATACATATTATTAATTATCTATATGCTGTCATAATACAATATCCTTTTCTAGATAACCATCCCTTTTCAATTATACCAACCAGCTAAATGCTACATTTCCAATATTTTACTTGATGCTGGATATTTACAAATCAAATTATAAGTAATTAATTAATTGTAAACAATTAATTTTCAAGATAATATTATATAATTAGTCCATTAACTCACCCGTCATCGATTATATTATTTGCTGCTCAAGATGTGATCAATAAATTTGATAATTGATAAATTTATTATTTCGGATGGAATTTTGGAAAGAAGTCCATTATCTTGAAGTCACACCGATTTTAAAAATACTGTTCATTTTCAAATAAAGAAAAATACCTAAAATTTATTTTATGCCGATGAGCTATTTTATTTTGTTAAAATCCAAAAAAAAAAAACGTGAAAATCACTCCTTTTACAAAAAACGAAATCAGTGCATCTCATAATTCTTACGCTTGATGCAACGACTGGACCCTTTGAATCATATATTTACCAACGCGAAAAAAATAAAATGACTTTATTTCTCAAAGTGAATTCTTTTTCCCAAAAGGAGCGATTTTCCTCAAAAATCATTATTAAATGCACCTGATGATCATAATAAAATTCATTGTGATGAGATGAGCACCATTAGGACGTTACTAGATTTAGCCAATAAATTCGCCATAACTTTATTGTAAAATTTTCCTAATATAATATCAAAAGTACTTTTTTTTAATCAGAAATTTCCTTTTGGACAAATGATATTAACTTTATTTTTCAAAATTTCTCTACTTTCGATAATTACATTCTCAACAAACAATTTGAAGCTAAATTATTAATTCTAAGATCGGCACCACTTTATTAATAAGTTTCATAATATAGTTTCGAATCAAAATATAATAAAAATTATATGATTTTAAAAATTGATTTTTCAGTGTATAAGAAAGTATCTTTTATTTTTTAAAAATTTACTGGACTTTTTACAAAAAAAAATACACTTATTCATTCATTAATAAAGAAAACAATAAAACAATAAAAATAAAACAATAAAGAATCTAGGGAAAAGAGATAATATTTTTTTATGAACTCCGTCTCTTTTAGATTCTTCGTTAAAAGTGCTACTTATATGCTATGCCATTCACAGTATATTTTATAGAAAAATAAAAATAAAATAAAAGAGATAAAAAAACTTTTATGAAATTATTTTTAAAAATATATTTTTTTAAAAAATTCTCAAATAATCTATTTGATTTTCATTATCTACAATATTATTTGATTACAACAATTATCATTTATCAACTTTTTTTTCTGTTTGCATAACAATTTAATATTTAACAGAATGTATATTTATATTAATTAAAACTTTCCTATCGAAAGATTACTTTTTTTGTTTGAACTTAATTAATACAAACGATCGTTATTTATTATTTATTCGAAATCAGGATTACAAAATTTCCATCAATTTTCCATAAAACATAATATTTATTAATAGGTATGCATATTTAACGACTAAAGGAGTCTCTAAATGATAACATAAAAAATCATATAGTAAATATAAAAGGAATGAAAACTGGCTAAGGAAAATAAATAAAAACTAATTTTTTTTTAAAAAAAAAAAAGAGTAATAATAATAATAATTCGAATTATAGAATTATGCATGGAAAATCATAAAAAACCTTATAGCGTTCATTCATATTAATATTATATTATAGAACACGTGAATTCTTCATAGGAAATTACGTTTAAAAAAATTACATTAATATTATTATGAATCTATTTAAAAAAATTGAAACATTAAAATTACATATAAAAAATTTAAAATAATTTAATCTGCTGGTACAATAATGCATCCTTAGTGACAAATATGATTAATTTCATTAGGACTTTTTTTTTGTTAGTGAGCTAGTGGCAGTTAAAACTGTCATTATCGAATTAAAAGGTTTGCCAGGGAATGTATCCCTTAACACCCTTGACCGCGTTGAGTTCTATTTTATATTTTCCTGAAAGATTGGAAATATGAAATATTATCATATATAAAGGATCTATTATTTTACATTAATAAATAAATGATTTACGGTATTAAAAAAAACGACAATCACCAATTTTATTATCGTCTTCCAATTCATTCAACATATTTAGAAATATTTCTCTATCTTTGAAGCCATTGGGATGTAGATCTGAAATATTATCATCTCTTGATATATTATTATAAAAAGGATCTATTATTTTAATTAATAAATCAATAAATATTTACGTACAGTATAAAAATGACAATCATCAAACTTAACAAATTTAACTTTACCAATTTTATTATCGTCCTCATTTAATTCATTTACATGAATTTTGCGGGGACCACGTTTTAGGACTGGTTGAATGAATTCACATTCTAACTCCCTCTCGACACATCTTTCACAAGATGAATTGTGGTTGTAATTGGAACATTTTTTTTTTTGCTTTTTGGCAGTTCCCACAAGCAATGGTAACATGCGTTCTAGTGGTTTTATTCATCTTTAATGTGAATACAATAATTTATTAAATGTTAAAAGATTTATTCAAAAGGAAAATAGGGCGGGAAAGAAAAAAAGGAAAGAAAGAGACATTTGCACCTTTATATTATCCTCATGGCGGAAAAAAATATGTGTTACCATCAAAATTCCAATAATTTAAAAATTTTGAATTAAAATATAAATGACTTAAATTGATTAGGTTAATTTCAGGTAGTTTAACTGGATTGTTTAATTACGAAAACAAGCAATAGAAATTCCGAGCAATATCTTCTTAAAGTTTGCGTTTCAGATTTGTGTGACACAAAGGTCAAATATTTCTATACTAATTTGTGGCGGTACAAAAAAAAATGTCACCCCAAGAATATTTTTTTTCAATTTGTTCAATTACATACCCACCTCATATGATTATATGCCATCCAATCAGATCGAAAAAAAATTCTATTGTATATGTTGTCATGTGACTTTATTATTTAAATTATTGAGGGTCCTTAACCTGTGCACCCCGTACAGGTTTTTATCCTGTGCGCCTTTACCTTTCGAATTTCATTGGTTCATAACTTTGCAGGTGATCCGATTAATTTCACGTGTAAGTTTCATGTGACAAATGTTAGGTGACAAATTTTGGGTGACAAATATGGTTTCCGCATGCAAAAAAATTCTAAGTCCCTGAGATATTTAATAAAATTCGATATTCGAAAGGTGTGACACGCGGTGATAAATACACTACCCCTGATAACCCAAACCCTAACCCCCCTGTCGGCATAGGATAAGAATCTGTTACCCTACGCACAGGTTAAGATTTCCCTAAATTATTGGGTGTGTTCACATAGAGATTTGGATTTGGATTGGATTAATCCACATATAATCCAGATTGAAGTTTGATTGATCCAATCCAAATGCTGATTAATCCTGTTCACAAAGGTATCCGAAAGTAAATCACATGAGTTTATTTACCAATATTTTAGCCAGTAATATATAAGAAAGTTTGAAAATGTATCATGTGATTTCAATCTACCTCACGAGGTAGATTGAAATTTAAATAATGATTATCCAATCCAGATTGAATTTTGGATTAACGAATCCAATCCATTTTATGTGAACACGATTCATGTAACCTCAACCAATCCAATCCAAATCCAATCCGAATGTGAACACACCCATTATGTCGATCCCGTGTTTATATATGATCTGTGTTCAGTTCACACACTATACTACTACATGTGGTCGAAAATTTTACTATTGCATGTGATTTATACATATTTAATAAATTTCCCACAAAATTTGATTCGCGCNTGGGTGTGTTCACATAGAGATTTGGATTTGGATTGGATTAATCCACATATAATCCAGATTGAAGTTTGATTGATCCAATCCAAATGCTGATTAATCCTGTTCACAAAGGTATCCGAAAGTAAATCACATGAGTTTATTTACCAATATTTTAGCCAGTAATATATAAGAAAGTTTGAAAATGTATCATGTGATTTCAATCTACCTCACGAGGTAGATTGAAATTTAAATAATGATTATCCAATCCAGATTGAATTTTGGATTAACGAATCCAATCCATTTTATGTGAACACGATTCATGTAACCTCAACCAATCCAATCCAAATCCAATCCGAATGTGAACACACCCATTATGTCGATCCCGTGTTTATATATGATCTGTGTTCAGTTCACACACTATACTACTACATGTGGTCGAAAATTTTACTATTGCATGTGATTTATACATATTTAATAAATTTCCCACAAAATTTGATTCGCGCGAATCATTAGGTTCCCGTTTTCTAGTAATTTCCATAACCAATAATAGTAATATTATATGCAAATCGTTTCGGATAAAATAATAAGCCATAGCCATTTATAAACGTCACGAGTAAGAATACCCAACGAGTCATTTAAATAATTTTGACAGAACGTTTGTTGAAAGAAAAATCGGAATGACTTTTACGCTTTTACGGTAACACGGCATCATAACAATCTCGTTACACATTTATTTTCCGCTATTGAAATTTACGAATAAAAAGAGCCAACTTTTTTTCTGATTTGTTTTTTTTCTAAAACTAATTATATATCTTTAAATGTTCATTTAATACATTATTATATCATTAGTATGTATAAAGTAAAAACTGAAAGAGTGAATGTTACTATTGCTTGTAGAAACTGCCAAAAAGCAAAAAAAAAATGTTCCGATTACAACCACAATTCATCTTGTGAAAGATGTGTCGAGAGGGAGTTAGAATGCAAATACGTCCAACCAGTAAAGAAACGTGGTCCCCGCCCAATACACGTAAATGGGTTAAATGTGGATTATAATAAATTTGGTAAGTTAAATTAGTTAAGTTAGATGATTGTATATAACCCGAGTAAATAATTTATTAATTTAAAATGATAGATCCTTTATACAATAATAAGGAAAATGATAAAAACGAAATTTCCAATTTGTCACTTAAATATGACTTACACGAAAATGCGGTTAAAGATCTCATAGTCACCTATCCCAAAAAATCATTTGCCAATTTGATGACAGTTTTATCAGCTACTTCTGATAGACCATTTGAAGAAGACCAATTTGGATCGTTATATGCTAAAAAATATTTGGAGGATCAAGATTTTTAAATTTTTTTATTTTTTATTGTAAATAATTGTATTTTTTTTTCAGATGTTTCAATTTTTATGTAATTTTTTTTTAATTGTAGGTAATTATAATTTATTAGTATTATTATGTTAGATAAGTTGTAGACATTGTTTAAGATTACATAAGCAAAATAGATCAGCGTAATTCATTTTGCGATATGATATGGGGAATAAAATATACTATGTGAATAGCATATAAGTAACACTTTTAATATTTTATAGATGTTAATAAAAGATTCCAAAAGAGATGAAGTTCATAAAAAAAATATTTTACCTCTTTATTTTAATACTAAGGATTTTAAAGGTAAGCGCCAAAGTCAATGATTAATAGATTATTAAATAAAGGAAATATTATTTTGCTCAAGAATTTATTTTTATATTATAGTCATACTTTTCTCTAGATTCTTTATTTTTTTATTTTTTTTCTTTATGAATGAATAATTATGTGTATTTTTTGAAAAAAGTCCAGTAAATTCTTAAAAATAAAAGATACTATAAGCAAATAAAATTTATGTATTTATTATTTATTTTATAACAATATAATATTTATAAAAATATAAAAATTGGAAATAATTTACAATTGTTGTTACATATAAAACTTTTTATTTTAATAAGTAAATTTCAAAAATACCACTAAGTAATAACAAAGCTGAGAATGTTTAGTATTATAGAAAAAATTTCTGAGTCAAAAGCTTTAAAATTAACGGAAGCGACACTCAAACATTTGAAATTTTAAACGGTTGAGTTTAGACGTCTTCAATTCTATCAATTTTAACATTTTTGATCTGAAAATTATTCGTATCGATTATACATGTCGTCAAAACTATTGAATTGAGTCAGACGCAATTAAAATTGAAAAAAATTAGAGTTGAATCAAAGCAAATTTTGATTTTTACTAATAACTGACGCAATTAAAAATTGAAATTTTAAGAGTTGAGTCAAGGTCAAATTAGTTTTGACGACATGTATAGCATTGATACTTCACATTCTCAGCTTTGTTATTAATTAGTGAAGTTTTTGATATTTACTTATTAAAATAAAAAGTTTTATATGTAGTGATTTATATTTTATAAACTTACATATTTTTCTAAAGTTACACAACAAATGGTACACATAGTGTACAAATAGAAATTCTCTTAATTTTATTACAATAAGAAGAAACGTATTATATATAGTACGTACTTCTCTGTTTTGACCCTTCCTACCATGGTATTCTACTAAATCAATTATAGTACGTACTTCTTTGTTTTGACCCTTTCTACCATGGTATTCTACTAAAATCAATTAAAGTGACTATTAAGAACTACTAAAATCATACTAAAGGATATTATGAATGATTATGGATAACGAACGAAAGACAACAACAATTATTGATGTTGGCAACACGATTTAAGACAAATTTATAGGACAAACCTGGTGGTAACATTTTTAAAGCTAAATTATTTCCGATTTGAAAGTTTAAATAGAACTTCTAGAATAAATAGTGCAAAGAAATTATATAGTTCAAATTCTATAGCATATTCATTTTGTTTTTTCTCTTGTAAATACCATGAAAATTATAAGTTCTTAATAAAGGTTTTAGTTAATGGGTAGATGATTTCGTGTATTGTAAAAGAATACATGTAATAAAGATTTTAGTCTAAAGTATTATCAGGTATCTTGTTTAATTTAAAGTGTATATTTAATGTTTATTACATATCATAAGAAATAAACAAATTACTACAAGTAAATTTATTGACTTTTATCTGTTATGATTCGCTAATTTGATCACAATTTCTCTCATTATGATCCGTTTTACCACAATTACCACACTTATATTGTTTGCTAATTACTGAAGAAGATATGCCTGCTTTTTTGTGACTTGCCTTAATTCTTTTTGTAATTATTTCACTGTTACAAAAAATTTTGTTTGTATTTTTTTTTAGTAAAATAAATAATAAATTCAGGTTTTGGCCTTCGCACAATGTCTTTTACGAATATTTATTTATTATGGAAACTTTGATCCTGCTGGTCCCAAACTCGTATAAGAAATTAATCTTTTTATTACTTACCTTTCAATTAGAATATCACTTCATATAATTAAAACCCTTCTATTACTTTTCTATTTTATTTTAATTTTCACCAGTGTATTATTTAAAAATTAAAATATAAAAAAATAAAATAAAATGAAATTATAATAAAAATTAATTACAATCTTCCCTCTCCAAAAATTAATTATCACGCAATAACACATACAAAAAAAAGCATATAGAAATGTTGTTTCAACTGACAAAACATCTTTTCGAGTAAAGCTGATTGATAACTTCCCAAGGTAATTCAATATCATGTTGACACCATTTTCCTCTAAAATTATAGATAAAATAAAAGGAACAATTGAGAATATAATCCCAATCTGAGTTGATAATAAAAAAAATTGGTAAAAATGACAATACTGAACCCATGCCTGCACATAAAAAAAAATAAATAAATAATAATTTAGAAAAAATAAAAGGTAATGAAGATATTTTTGAATTAGGAAAGATTTGGAAAATTGATTCACAAAAATTATTTGAATCTTTCCGGAAAGTCAATTTGAAGGTGTAAACTGAAGTGTCATGTCATAGTGTTTGGATTTGCTTTCCTTGAGAATTTTTTGTCTTTTGATTAGTAGACCTTGTTGACTTTTCTTTATATATAATATAAAACTTGCTTGAAACCATTTTCTTGAAGTATAGATATTATTCAATTGATAAGGGTAATCTGTAATTAGCTTTTCTCAGATAGCAACAGTACTTGTTTAATTGTTATATATATATACATCTATTGTGAACTCCCACGAACCCGATTCCAAGGAGAAAGGTAAGTAAAATGTTTGTTAAAACTTTTATAATCTGGTTAAGTTAAATTATTATACACTATAATTAAATAAAAATCCTTCGAATTCGTAAAGGTACTTGATAATTTTATGTGAAGTAATAAAATCTTGCTTTGTCTTTTCGTTAGGTGGATTTTTGAGAAAAGATGTTATTTATATGAGATTTCGTGAAATGGTTAGTCGTTGTTCACAAGCATGAAATGACACACGTAACTTTTATTGACATTTAACATTTTTTAAAAATGTGTGAAGGATAAAAAAAATTCGTACTCATACAACGGGTAGAATTTTATTTAAATGCTTTTAATTACTTTAATTAAATCAATTAAAATTATATATATATTAATCTAAGTAATACTAATTTAATATACTTCACTCACTTGTCATAAACAGGAATCTCTAAATGCAATCTTGGAAAGATGTTTCGTCAAAGATAAAATCCATCTGCCTTAGCGATAGGAATAATTGATCCCAAAATATATTTATATGTTTACTTTTCAATTGAAAACTTGATTTTTATTATAATAATTTATTCAAAATAGCAGGTAATTTTTATTTGTTAACATCTACATAGAAATCCGGTGTTATTTATTGGAAAGCAAAAAAATAAACCATGTACGGTTTATTTGTAATAATAAATATGGTTTCCTTTCTAACTTAATAAATATGTTACGGAACTCAAAGACTTGATAAGTCTTGAAATGTAAATGCAAAAGAAGCATTTAAATGATAGAATTTTAACAAAGAACAAATACAAACCAAACTACAAGAGAAAAGTGAAATTAATCATTAGAGATCATTAGAAGTAAAGGGCATTGTAAAACTGGTAATAAATTAAATGTTATATTTCTACACTTTGGACTTGGCTAAAATTCAAAATAATAAAAAAAAAGTTAATCCTAAGTTGGATAAGTCACTTGATCTAAATATACTGTCTTCAAATATTTGTACCTCTAAATTCATGCTACACAAGATCTTAATTATGAATTATGAATAAAATCCCCCAGTTATAAGAATACCAAATTTAGGACCATTATAATCACAAAATAATTCGACAAATAACAATCCAATTAAGATGAAACAAACCACCCATTCGATTCTTCTCTCATTAAGAGGAATCCAATGTTTTATAGATCATTTTCGGGTCCCCAAGGGGAAGGGGTCTACTGTAATACATTCCATTTAATGAAAAAAAATCGAATAACAATTACTCATCATGAGATTTAAATGTTTTAAATATTATAAATCATTTCTTTAAAGATAATGGAATGGATTTTTTGAGGAGTGTCTTGATCAAATGTTTACAGAAAAAAAAATTTTTTTGAATCGCACGAATTGGAAAAAGATATTAATACTTTATCTATTAGTAATACTTCATTAGTAATTCATCCATTGGAAAAACACGTGTTGACCAAAGTAATAAGATATATAACATGCTTTAGATTTGATTCAGTTACACGAGAATTTAAAATCAGTTTTACTATAACACATTTGAAAGAACGCATATAGAAACCTATAACACACACACATTCCATTCATTTATTTATTTCCATATTTTTTTTCTTGCAGATTTCTTTTATCTTGCGGATTTCTTTAGTAATATCATAATATTTTTTTTCCTACATTATCCTACTTTACTCACATCCACATAATAACAATAATAATAATAAATTCTAATAAATAAATAAAAAAGAGAGAATGCATTCCGCGTCCAATAATAATAATAATTTTACGTCTGTTTATACGATTAATCTTGAAGGTAACGTTCGTGAGGTGATTGTAATAGATGACAATGAAGAAGAAGAAAGTGAAGTTAATTCAAATCACGAAACTGATACCGAAGGTGTGACGGATACAGAAGATATAACTGATACTGAAGATTTAACAGAAACAACAACAAATCGCGTAACAAATCGTCGACCAAGTCAGAGGTCACGCTCTCCAGATACAGTAACACGTAATTAGACAAAAAATAATCGAATTCATTAAAATTCTCATTCCAATTTCTTATATACTAATTAAAGATTTCTTCTAAAATGTATGATTCAGATAATTCAACATCTAGGAGAGTGAGAGAAGCAAGATCAAGAGTTATAAGAAATAATAATGATAATAATAATGATAGATCTAGATCACTTTCACCACAACCGAATCATCATAGATCTCATAGATCAAGGTCACCTATAATAATAGATTTAACAGTAGATACACCACCACGACCAAGACCCCCACCACCACCATTACGTTATCCAAGAGGTGAACCGGTAATAATAGATTTAACTAAAGATGATGAGGAGGGAGAAGAAGAAAGTGAAACTCGATTTTCTTACTCACAAGAATCAAATTCATCATCCACAACAACAAATTCATCAACATCATCAACCACAACAAATTCATCATTATCTTCAACAAATTCTAATATTCCAATAGGAAATTTAATTAAATGTGCAATTTGCCTTGAATATCCTACTAATGTTGCCACGACTTATTGTGGACATCTTTTTTGTTATAATTGTATTAATCGAGCGGCGAGTACAACGAGAACATGCTCAATTTGTAGAAGGCACCTTAAAACTAATCAAATTACCCGTCTCGAATTTAAAGTGATGCAAAGGACATAATAGTTTTTTTTTTTTGGAGGGAGATTTTTTTTCTTTTTTTTTTTTAATCAGATTTCAAATTTTTGCGTAATTTGTTTAAGTTTGAATTTCTCATCACATAAAACATCATTTGTCATGTACATATGATATATATATATATACAACATATATATACATACATACATATAATACACATATAATTATTATTTGAATTTGAATAAATTTATTAAAATAATATCTTTTCTTTTTTTTTTGAGATTGATGAATAATATATATTTTAATTATATCTATTTTTTATTCAATGTTGAAAGAATTAATATAATTAAAATATTTATATAATTAAAATATTTATATAATTAAATATTTATTATAATTAAATATTTATATAATTAAATATTTATATATAATTAAATNATGTGCAATTTGCCTTGAATATCCTACTAATGTTGCCACGACTTATTGTGGACATCTTTTTTGTTATAATTGTATTAATCGAGCGGCGAGTACAACGAGAACATGCTCAATTTGTAGAAGGCACCTTAAAACTAATCAAATTACCCGTCTCGAATTTAAAGTGATGCAAAGGACATAATAGTTTTTTTTTTTTGGAGGGAGATTTTTTTTCTTTTTTTTTTTTAATCAGATTTCAAATTTTTGCGTAATTTGTTTAAGTTTGAATTTCTCATCACATAAAACATCATTTGTCATGTACATATGATATATATATATATACAACATATATATACATACATACATATAATACACATATAATTATTATTTGAATTTGAATAAATTTATTAAAATAATATCTTTTCTTTTTTTTTTGAGATTGATGAATAATATATATTTTAATTATATCTATTTTTTATTCAATGTTGAAAGAATTAATATAATTAAAATATTTATATAATTAAAATATTTATATAATTAAATATTTATTATAATTAAATATTTATATAATTAAATATTTATATATAATTAAATATTTATATAATTAGTAAATCAACAAAACAATTTATCAGTTTAGTATTGGATGTACTGTATAAATTTCACGAATTAGTGTTCTTAATATTAAAACTGCAAAAGAATGTAATCGGATAGAGATATAATAGAGATATAATAATAGAGAGAGATATAAAGAGTATAATGAATATAATAGATAAAACGAATTTAATATGCTAATTTATATTTATTATTATAATTATTATAATTATAATTATTATTTTATTATGAATATCTCCAAAGATGTATTATTTTCATCAAATTATATGTTTAATAATACACATATAAATACATACATATATATATATATATATTATATTCCCAATAAAATATTCCTCCCATTTTAGATCATTGATAGATAGACATATATGTATATTTTTTTTATAAAAAAAAAAAGTTTTCTTTGTTTTTTTTTTGAGATTTAATAATTTCTGAATTTTTTTTTTTTTAAGATTCACAATAATAATAATATTGGAATAAAAATAATAAAAATGAGACTTTTTTTTTTTTTCTTCTTTTGAATTTAAATTGAATTGATTGTGAAAAAATATTATTTTTTTTTTGTATATATAATTGTGTATGCATATATATATGTGTTGTGTATATATATATATATATATATATTTATATAAAAAAGGACTTAGAACAAATGTATTTGGGTAATAATTGTTTAATTTTTTTTTTAAGCGAGAAACTCTAATTAATGTCAAATTATTAAATATACTCCCAACATTTTGAATCGAAAAGAAATATAAATATATATAATAATATATGTTAATATAAATGTTTAGGCTAAATTTTAAAAATAAATAAATAAATGATAATAAATGGATTGGATTGGTGAAATGAAAAAATATATATATAGAAGAAATTAATTAAATATTAGTATTTATTATTATTATTATTATTATTATTATTATTAAGAATATAAGAAAGCCAAGCATTCGAAAAATCTCAAGATTCCAAAATTAGATTTTGGGAAATGTCACTTATAAGGATAAATACCTTACATATTGTAAAACAACTAACATCTCTTCATTGTTCTTCAATTATGATAATCTAAATAAATTAATACAAATCTGAGAAAAGAGTAACAAAGAAAAAAAAATAGTAAGATAATAAAAATGAAAAAAATAAAAATAAAATAATAAAATAATACAAAGTGAAAAATAAAAAGATAAAAAATAAAAAATAAAAAATAAAGAATCGACTATCATATGAAAATAAACTCTTGTAAGCACAGCTTTTCAAAAATAATATTAATTAATTTCTCTTTATTTAATAATCCCGAGTGTTAAAATAAAGAGATAATCTTTTTTTTTATGAACTCCATTTATGGGAAATCTCTTTTAGACTCTTTTATTAACATCTATAAAATATTTAGAAATGCTACTTATATGCTATTCACATAGTATATTTTATTCACTTTATGTTAAGAAAAATGAAGATAATAAGAATAAAATAAAATAAAATAAATAAAAGAGAAAAAAAAACTTTTATAAAATTACTTTTAACGGAAGACTTCCTTAAAATAAATTTTTTAAACTAATAATCTATTTGAATAATATTGATTTTTTCATTATCTACGATATTATTTAATTACAACAATTATATTAACTTTTTGCATAATAATTAAAATATATATAATTTTATACCCCACACGTAATACAATTACAAACAAACAATTGATCAATAATCGTTATTTATTATCTATTTGTTTTTCTTAAGCCAGAATATTTATTAATATATATATATATATTTTAACGGCTAAATGATAACATAAAAATTACACAGTTAAAAATANTTTGTTATAATTGTATTAATCGAGCGGCGAGTACAACGAGAACATGCTCAATTTGTAGAAGGCACCTTAAAACTAATCAAATTACCCGTCTCGAATTTAAAGTGATGCAAAGGACATAATAGTTTTTTTTTTTTGGAGGGAGATTTTTTTTCTTTTTTTTTTTTAATCAGATTTCAAATTTTTGCGTAATTTGTTTAAGTTTGAATTTCTCATCACATAAAACATCATTTGTCATGTACATATGATATATATATATATACAACATATATATACATACATACATATAATACACATATAATTATTATTTGAATTTGAATAAATTTATTAAAATAATATCTTTTCTTTTTTTTTTGAGATTGATGAATAATATATATTTTAATTATATCTATTTTTTATTCAATGTTGAAAGAATTAATATAATTAAAATATTTATATAATTAAAATATTTATATAATTAAATATTTATTATAATTAAATATTTATATAATTAAATATTTATATATAATTAAATATTTATATAATTAGTAAATCAACAAAACAATTTATCAGTTTAGTATTGGATGTACTGTATAAATTTCACGAATTAGTGTTCTTAATATTAAAACTGCAAAAGAATGTAATCGGATAGAGATATAATAGAGATATAATAATAGAGAGAGATATAAAGAGTATAATGAATATAATAGATAAAACGAATTTAATATGCTAATTTATATTTATTATTATAATTATTATAATTATAATTATTATTTTATTATGAATATCTCCAAAGATGTATTATTTTCATCAAATTATATGTTTAATAATACACATATAAATACATACATATATATATATATATATTATATTCCCAATAAAATATTCCTCCCATTTTAGATCATTGATAGATAGACATATATGTATATTTTTTTTATAAAAAAAAAAAGTTTTCTTTGTTTTTTTTTTGAGATTTAATAATTTCTGAATTTTTTTTTTTTTAAGATTCACAATAATAATAATATTGGAATAAAAATAATAAAAATGAGACTTTTTTTTTTTTTCTTCTTTTGAATTTAAATTGAATTGATTGTGAAAAAATATTATTTTTTTTTTGTATATATAATTGTGTATGCATATATATATGTGTTGTGTATATATATATATATATATATATTTATATAAAAAAGGACTTAGAACAAATGTATTTGGGTAATAATTGTTTAATTTTTTTTTTAAGCGAGAAACTCTAATTAATGTCAAATTATTAAATATACTCCCAACATTTTGAATCGAAAAGAAATATAAATATATATAATAATATATGTTAATATAAATGTTTAGGCTAAATTTTAAAAATAAATAAATAAATGATAATAAATGGATTGGATTGGTGAAATGAAAAAATATATATATAGAAGAAATTAATTAAATATTAGTATTTATTATTATTATTATTATTATTATTATTATTATTATTATTATTATTTTAAAAATATTAAAAAAATAAATGTGAAGAAAAATGAAAATCTCACACATACATTTAGGAGCTTCCTTATAGGAGATGGCAGCTTCTTCTCCCATAGCATTAATGATAGTAATTAAAAGTTCCTTACCTATAGATTGATATTTATTTATTTACATACATATATTAATAAAAAAAATATTAAGTAAAATAAATTTTAAATACCGTCATCGAAATCGGATTGAATTTTTTCTCCAAGTTCCCCGTCAGGAACACGAACGTCATCTTTAGTGGAACCATCACTTGTCATCAAACTCAAGAAGCCATCATCAACATTTAAGAGTTGATATTCAATACCTATTAAATAAATTGTGATAGTGTGTTATAGTATATCATCATCACATCACATCACATAATTGAATGACAACAATAAATGATACGTACGACTAACATTTGGAACGTCCATGTTATGAGTAGAAGGAGAAAGATCTAAAAAACATAATCATCAATTAATCCACTTATCAATTAATCGATCAATCAATCGATCAATCAATCAATCAACCAATTAATCATAAATCACCAAAATCATCTCACCTTCTAATTTTTTACCCGTAAAAATATCGAGCCCAACAAGATGCACTTTCTATAATATTACATAACACATTATTATAGAAAAGGTGAGAGTGAGAGTGAGATATCCAAAAGAAAAAAAGAATAAATTTACATAAATAATATCTCGTGTAACATTAAATCTATCTTAAAGAAATGTTTACATACAGCGTGTCCATGTTTACCAGTTTTACTGGTAGTCATTTCAACAATCTTACATGGTCTACCCTTAAGGAGAACATATCCATTCTATAAATTTAATTTTTCCCCACAAAAAAAAAAATGAAAGAAAAATAATTTAATATTCTTATTCTTATCATCAATAATTATCATTCAATATTTAATTATTTATTATTTATTATTATTATGATGATTATAGTTATGATTATTATTATTTAACCATCATTATTGTAATTATTATAATTATTTTTCATTATTTTTTTTTTTAACTTTACCTTTCTGAGAGCAGAACATTGAATCGGGTAAGTGGCAGAAGCACCAGATCCGGATTCCACGAAATCATGGTGAGAATCATCGTCCATATCGTTAAATAATAATAATAATAAATAATTACTTTATATAAAGAAAATTACGTTAATAAAAAAAATATAATTAAAGGGAAGGGGATATTATGATGGGCCGAGAGATAAAATAGAGATGGGAGGAATTATCGAAAAAAAAAAAAAAAAAAA